>JBCEWC010007145.1:0-21870 GCA_038996855.1 Solanum aculeatissimum | reverse complement strand
AAGGAAGTTCACAAAATTGATTTGCTAAATGAAGTTTCAATCTATCATAAGTCCTTTTTCTCCATAAAGAAGCGAAAGAAACATTCTTTTCTAAGACTATATTTGGAATATTTTTAAGGTTTAAACAAGCAGAAGTAGTTATGTCAGCAGGGTCAGCCCCAACAATAAAACAATTGTTTCTTGTTTCATATTTCCCTTTGTCCTTTTTCTTTGATTCTTTATCCATATGGTTGGTTTTCTATTTTGTTGGACTTTATATAGAGAAGAACATCCAACAAATTAAGAAAAACTTATAAATTAAATCACTATTCAAAATCATACAATCAAAATTTTAAAATGCAAATATTATACTTATGTCCATATTAGGAATATAATTTGATCATTATCTCATTGTCTAATGATAATCTATATATTGTCTGCCAGATTAGGAAAGTTAATCTAATCCTATCAATAAGAAATTTTATCTGTTTATGAGTCAATACTTGTATTAAATTATTTTCTATTTTGTAACAACCTATCCTCATTGTTATGTATAGGTCAATGGGGAAAAGCCATGGACCAAAAAACTCTAGAGCAGTATGTTATGCCTTGAGTTTGCACACCATACATGGCTGGCACTAGAAAACCGTTTTGTCTCCAAGCGGACCACCTATCTTGGTGACATTACTCAGCGGGAGACTTAAACAACAAGAATAGTGACACACTAGAATTAACATTACATGTAAAGTAATTTGACAATTCCAACAATACTTAGGAAATCAAGATGTCTCAACAATAACTGAATGAAAGAACTAAAAAGTAGTCATCTATTCTATGAAATCTTTAAAATAATGTCTTTGAGTCAACCACTGTGATTGTCCCACGGTAACCATATCTAAACAAAGTATTAAAGTAGAAATAAGAGACATCAAAGGCTTTGGCCGAAAGAAGGCCTCACCAATAGCTAACTGGAATGTTGAACCTCAACGGTACATCTGCTAAGGACTCGGTCACTTGTGGCTACATCATGAAAAGATACAGGTACAAAGAACGTCAGTACATAGAATGTACTGGTATGTAATATTTTCCAAAAGCAAAAAACTCATGATAGGGTATTGAAATAAGGTATAACGCATAATATGATTTCAGAATAGTAACGCAGTAAGTAACAGAGTATGTTGAATGTATAAACAATGTAACTCAATATGAAAAAAAATAATATACTTTAGGTTGGGGAGTTTCTCTAACCAACAATCATCACTATGAGTCTCGTGATGATACAACATCTTACCCATGATTCCACAATCATCCCACACTTTGCTAGGATAAAGGACGAAGTACTTATGGATCCATCTAAACTAGGTCATCTCAGTGACATATGAAAAGTTATACAATTGGTACAATCCTATCCTATATTGGCTACATAGTTTATGAGTTCAAGTTGATATTGCTCTTATTCATATCGGTGCTCAATAATACTCCTAAAATACTTTTATATTGATCATAACTTTAATGCTTCTTTAAAGCATTTAGGGCTTAGCCTTGCTTTGTCTTTTCTTAACTAGCTCTTCTTAACTCAGTCTCAAAAATAATTCTTTAACTCAAACTATATTTGAACTTCTTAAATACTTGTAGTAATTTAGTCACTTTTCAATGCAATTAAAACATGATAAATGAAATGGTTCTCAAAACTCATCTAAGGTTCTTGTGAATGTAGTAATACTTCAGGAATCTGAAGAGATGTACCCAACAATGATCATATGAATGAAATTTGACTTGACTCTTGACTAGAATTTTTGGTAAGAAGTATATATTAGGTACAACATAAACCTATCATCATTATATTAAAGAAATAAATATATCACAAATATCGGACTTTACTCATCACCAAGATACATATATATCATAATTATATCCAGAAATCATATATAACACATATACCGGACCTTACTCATCCCAGAAATATATACACATCATAATTACATCTCAGAATAAAGTATAACATAAGAATCAGACCTTACTCGTCCACAAGGTAAGTATATGGTCATCAAAGTGTCTCATTAACCATCAAGTCACCGAAATGTTTACCCAAATAGCATCACAAGCCTCAATTTATCATAATAACATCTCATGGGACCTCAACCCCTAAGTTTCCATCTCAGATTAACAATAGAGTCATAATTACTCATAATTCAACTTGACCATAATTACATTTTCATCAATATCTCATCTCATCAACACAATTACTCATGAATTAGTCTAGATCTCACAATTATCACATAAACATGATCAATAACTCAAATCTAGTCCTAACAAGTTTAGTCTTACCTACCTCAATGTCGAAACTGCACTGGGACAAGATTTCCATCAACTCAAACCTCAAAAGGATACTCAAATTGAGCAATCACTATCAAAATTAGATACTACGGATCAAGAGTTGCATTTTGATACCCATATTGGAATAGTTTTTGCTTAGGGGGAAAATGGTTAAAGTTAGGACCAAAATGTGAAGTTCTGAAATCTGGAAAATTGACTTTAAAATCAAGTTCTACACAAAAAATTGAGTCAGTGGGGGTGAAAAGCTCATTAAAATCGAAGGAGAAATCACAATTTAAAGTTTTGAAATCATAATATAAAAATCCCCAATTTTAGACATTCAAAATCATGAAATTCAAGACAAATCAAGATAAAACTTCCAGGAAATAGTTGAAATAGTGTTAGAATCACTTATCCAAAATATTTCTTTGAAAATCTCTCTTCAAAATTGCCCCAAAACCTTTGAAAGTTAAAAAATGGAGTAAAAAAAATATTCCACGGTTTTAACATTGCCTAGGTATTAAATACACTCCGCAAATGCAGGTGGAGAACCAGATTTACCTCTGTGAACGCAGACCCCTAAGCGCAAATGTGGAGAGAAACCAGGTTCACTTCCGTAAATGGAGAGAGTAAAAAAGGGTTGCACCAGAAACTTGCACAAGTAATACACAAATTTAACAAAAAACTCGAAATGGGCACTCAGAACTCATCCGAAATTAAAATTTCACAAACCAAATATGTATCCATATCAGAAATAGTGATTTGGACTCAACGGAATTATCAGAAATTGATTTCAAGGCCTACTCGCCCCAATTACCTATGCAAGTCAAATAAACTAATTTAAAACTCAAAATATCAAAATTGCCCTCGATAACTTTGAAAAATATGACGAGACCATATATAGCGTTAGTTTCACCATTCAAAACTACTAAAACTATCAAAATTTTGATTTGAGCTTCTGAACTCTGAATGTTGACCAAAGTCATACTTTTGTTACGAAAACAACTTAACTCATAACTTTGGGCCTAAAAACCTCATTTAACTCCGAATTTAGTTCTGTAATTTCTCATAGATCAGTTTTGACTTTTTTGAGTTAATGAAGTCGACAAATCCCCTATTCAATACCAAAAACTCACCTTTCAACAACTTGAGCTTCCAAAAAGTGACAAAACTCAAATTTTCCATTTTAAAAATATAACGACCTGAAATCCAAGTGTGAAGCACTCACCTAACCTACCCAGGCGAGTCAGTCCAAAGCCAATAACATAACTAATATAGATAAAGTGGAAGATAAACACACTAATAAGATATATAAATGCGGAAGAAACAAGTACAACCATCCCATGAACTGGTTTCACATATACAAGCCTCTAAATTTAGAATACTCAAAAGAAATACAAGTCTCAATTGTCTAGTTCTCAAATAGAACATAACATAATAAGAACTTCTCAAAGATCAGTTAGGGACTGAAGCAGCTACCTCAAGGAATATCTACAAGCTCGATCCTGAACTGAGAGAAATCTAGCAGGATGGACCAGGCTCACAACCTATAAATATGTAGCAAGGGGTTAGCACCAAACAATAGGGTACTCAACGAAATGGAACTAACCTAAATTAAAGCAATGAAAAATACAAGCAACTCCTTAGATCCCAACAACAATTCACCGAACTACAAACCTGCACTCAGAAATGTCCCAACACAATGTAATATACAGATCATAATATTATAAATGTACTCATCATCAAGCATGATGTCTCAATACACAGGAATACTAGTAAATCCAAAACATACTCACAATAGAATGATATAAGTATATAACATACAACAACATCAACCAAGTATGATGTGGGATGAAGTGTATGTCATGAGATGCATATCATGCAATGAAATGTCAAATATTTGTGATGCATGTATGTTCTAAAATACACATCCGCTGATTAGATATGATTTTCTACCTTAGTCAGAAGTCATGGGGGATATATCTATCTGTGTATATGTGAGCACTATTAGCAAAACCCTCGACTAATGCTCACCCACCTGGAAGAGACCTCGGGTCATCCGAAAGAAACCTCAAACCCGATTCCTAATATTTGAGCTTTACATATACCCTTTTTTGTAAATACCTAAATAACCAAGCCTTTTTTAATGTGAAATCCTGAATTTGGCCCTGGTCCTTCATTAAATTGTGTACCTTGACTCAGGCAAAAGTCTAAGTTGAGGGTGGCTACCAAAAGTGGCCCTGGTTAACAGGTTTGATATTTATTCACCTCAACTCAGGCCAGAAGCCTAAGTTGAGGGTGGATGGTGTAAGGGAAATTGCACTAAGTGAGGTGGAAGCTAGTGGTACGTCACAAAAAAGGGGATAAATGTGTTATGGGTGCAAGAAAAATGAAAAGATGCCTAATTAATGAGCTAAAGAGAAAAGGAATGCGAAAAATAAAAGGCAATGAGCTTAAACGTTTGAGTAAGGCACCCAGTAAAGTTTGAAATAGGAAGAGGGAAGAATGAGTTGAAAATAACAATGTTGGTAGGGAAAAAGTGTAGAATAAGGCAGTGTCAAGGAGGTCCATTAGTCACTATGTTCCTAAAACATTATACCAAAGCCCCCTAAGCCTACGTTACAAGCCTAGAAATTCCTGTAGTGATCTAAGTCCAAGTAGTCAAAGGTTATAGTCGTGAGTAGTAGGGCAAGCATATGGTACTGAGCACAACCTTTGAATATCTGTTGTGAGTGAGAGTGGTTTTGTCAGTCCTAAGCATTAAATTTGAGAATACTATAAGGAATGAGGTATGAGACTTCTTTTTGTAAGATCACTTGAATACACTATTGATTCTAGGTTGTTTCAGTGATTGTGGATTATCTGTGGTTACCTTGCGTATCATAGTTGTACTGTCATATATATTGATCTACATTGGTTTGTTTGATGACTATCTGATAGGCACTGATGTGTTAGATTGGCTATCTAAGATTGATATTGAGATGATGTATGTCATTAGATTGAGGTATGTGTGTTTCTATACTGCTTAAGACGATTCAAACTATCGCTTGAGGACAAGCAATAATTTTATGTTGAGGGTATTGATGTGCTGCTTAAATACAACATTTTATATGCATAAAATACGGATTTTTAATGTTCTAAAAGCAATGTTAGTGGGTTTGATGTGTTTTCATCTTTATTTTACAAGATTACAAGATTCGATAAGATTTTTTGCAATGTTCTGTAGAACTACAATTTTTGGTGATTTATAGACAACACTATGAGTTGTAGGTTAGTTTCGTGAGTAAGATCCAGTGAAGGGCCAATTTTCGGAAATTACATCCACAGACTGTCAGATGAGTCGTAGAATTATTTACAAGTCATAGATTACTATGGAGGATCATATTTTGATGAGTTTGAGAGAAGCTGTCAGAAGAAACCCCTCACAGGCCATAAGTCAAAAGACGACCCGTAAGAAGGTCTCGTGGAATTGAAGTCTGTTTTTGGAATTTGCAAAGTACGAGGCCCAAGTACAGGCAATGGTTCATTATACGGCCTATAACCCAGTCCATAGAAGTTGCCCAATCCAGTTCTCCTATATCATTTTTTATTTGTATTTTAGTTATTGTAAATAGATGTTTAGATTTTTTTTAGAGAGGAAGACATACAAAATATAGAAAAATAGTAGAGAGATGCACGAGAGGAGAAAAAAATACTTTAACAATTCATAGTTTGTGATTTTTACATTGAAATTATTACATCATGATTTGATGTGCAGAATTCGGATTGGTTGTTCTTTAATTCATCGTTGTATATGTCTAATTATGTTATTATATAACATGATTTATTCATCTATAATGATCAGGCATAGCAAAATCCACAACTAGAGTTGTGGAACCATGAAGAACTAACAAGGAAAACTGGATAATCCATAATTCTTGAAATATGTGCATGCATGTATTAATTATGTTCTTCGATGTTAATTTTTTTAACGGTGGCCAATGTTAGAAGTTGGCCTAATTCTTATCAACTGGATCAAGGTGGTAATGAATTGAAAAAGGGGTAGTTAATAGGATTCAATGTGATCCCTCTCATCTTATCAACCAAACTGGATCAAGGGGCGGTTATACTTGAATAAAAGATAAGGGTTAGTAATGTAACGCTACAGGGATAGATCAAATCACGTAGTAAAATTTATCTCTTGCTTGGATCAAAGGGTTTGGTAAACTTAACTTACCGTTCTGCAAGCTACACACTACAAAAGATTATGATTATCTAGTGATACCAAGTTAGAAATTCATGGGGAACACAATGCCCTAGTTACTTCTCTCACTAATTTCACAATACTTGCTTCTAGTTTAGGTTTACTTACAACAATTATAATTTCCCCCCTTTGGGATATAAGTAGGTTAATTTAACTCTAATTACTTGTAATTACTCCAGGTCTTACCATATTCCCTATGGGATTCAACCCTAATTTGGTACTATATTTTGACAGTGACCGTTTATCCTGTAATTGGAGGTGTAGTTTGGGTGACATAAAAAAGGTGTTAACTCACTTGTCTAGAACAAACTCATCTATTCAAAATAGATATAGTATCTTTTGGGGAAGGAGATGACTGATCAGAAGGAACAAGTCCTTTCTGCCAATTTTGAGTTAATTTCAGAAAATTGATTAATTAATAAATAAACTGTAAACTAATTTTGTTTATAAATAATTTTATAGATTAATTAATTAGTAATATCAAGAAAAAGTAAATTAAATGAAAATGATAAATAATTTTTTTTAATTATTAATTAATCATATCATTTGCCAAAGTCGAAGTTGAAGTCATTTCCATATCTATACGTAAAATTCCACAACTCTATTCTTAAATATATCTATGTTTCAAGCCTCATACTTATATACAGGAAGTGGATTAAGGTCATAACAGACCTCTAGTACTTAGTCAAGTTCAGAACATTCCTATTGATTGAGTTGATCTCACGTTAGATTATACAAGGGTCAATTTTAAATGACCATAAATTTTAACAAACAAATAATTAGGTGGCCTATGACCTACCAAATGAAATTTACTTCAATTAGTTTTCCAACACAACCAATTTCACCTAATTTGGAGTTCGGAGCAAAGAGTTATTACCATCTTACCACTTCCAGAGCAGAGTGAAACTACGAACTGATTTACAGGTCATCGTTTGAATGGCGATCCATCCTGCTAACTTATGAAAAAAAAATCAAAAAGTCCATTTTTGAGTTGCATACCTGACGGACCCAACTACATATCGTAGATGCTTCTATTGGCCATGGTTTGGACTCGTAGAATGGATCCAAAGATCCCAAAATTTGCCTAAAAGCTTACGGATGGGTTTTTACTGACTGCAGAATTTTCTACGGATCGTAGAACTTTCTACGGGCCGTAGATTGACCTGTGGACAACATTGGCAACATTTTTACAAGAGTTATTTTGATCTTTTTCCACCTTTTCAAAGTCTTAACTTGAAAGTTTTATACCAAATTAAGTCCCAAAACATATTTATTCAACCTCTTTACGCTAAAACACATTCTCAAACTTTGAGTAAGGTTTCAAAGGAATAAAAAGCTAGGGTTTCAAGATAATCTTGTGAGTCCTTCCAAGCCATTCTAACACTCAAAAAATTTCGGCTATGTAAGGCTAATTAGAACATGGATTACGTTCTTCCATCTGCCCCATAACCCAGATTGATTGAGTTGTGAACAAATTAAGTCTTCTACAAATATTTCTTAAATCCTAATGTATTCCTATGTAATCTTACATGAATGATAGTTTTTATGAATTAAACAATTGAAATAGTTAATTTTATTTTTCTACATGAACGCTAGAATGAATTCTTGTTATTTTTATATATTGCACTTAAATGGATATGTATGAGTATGATTCGAGTCTGAAGAGTCTACAAATTGATTAATATTTTAACTCTACTTTTGTTTCTTGAATACTATGAGTTGGAATGATGTATGATAGAGAGTCTTTATGAGACATGAGCTAATCCTAAAAGAATGTTCCTAACCAAAGAGTTAATAGTTGATAGTTGATATGATGAATTGAGTTGATAGTTGATGTGCCCCATGAAGGATGTAATGAGATTTGGGAAAAAGGAAAATTCAAATCCTTGATACATTGGTCCCTAAAAAATTGTGAAGAGAGTGGAAACATAGCTTATGAGTTGGATCTACCATAAGAGCTAGTGATCATCCATCTGGTCTTTCACATTTTCATGCTTAAGAAGTGTTTGGGAGATCCTTCCTTGGTTGTTTCTGTTTAAAACATTGGAGTGAAGGATAGTTTGAGCTATAAAGAGATTCTTGTCCAAATTGTTGGTCGTCTAGTTCGCAAGTTGAGAACTAACGAGGTTGTGTTTGAAAAGGTGTTATGGAAAAGTCAATCCATAGGAAGCTGAAGAAGATATGAAGGTTAGATGTCCTTACCTATTCATGCCCCCCAATATGAAATTGATAGCAATGATTTATTGCTATTCTAAAAGTTACTTGCCCATTAGTGAGTAAACTTCTTATATCTGAGTTAATAACCCTCTTGAGTCTATGAGTATATGAGTATGCAAGTCTTTGATTGTATTGGTTTATAATGATGATGTTAGAAATAATCTCTCAATTCTGAATCCTGAGTTGAAGTTGATTTTTGGAGTATGAGTATTCGAGTATCCGAGTATTATAGTTCTTGATCGTATTCGTGCTTGATAGGTCTCCTAGTTACTCATCATTCGAGGACGAATGATCCTAAGCGAAAGATATTGTAATACCCCACTACTCTATTCTTAGTCGAGTTTAAAACTTTCCTATTAATTGACTTTCTCGTGTTAGATTATACAAGGATCAACTTTAAATGATCATAACTTTTAGCACACAAAGAATTAGGTAATTTCTATGGACTACCAATTTCACCTCATTTGGAGTTTGGAGTAAAAAGTTATGACCATTTTACTATGGACTACCAGAGCAAAGTGAAATTATGAACTGTCTTACGGGTCGTGGTTTGAATGACAATCCATCCTGTTAACTCATGGAAAATCTTTAGAAAGTCTATTTTTAATTCATAGACTTGATGGACCTAACTACGGGTCGTGGTTTGGGCTCGTAGAATGAATCCAGTGACCCCAAAATTTGCCCAAAAGATTACATATGGTTTTCTATGGACCGTAGAAGTTTCTACGAGCCTTAAATGACCCGTGGACATTAGGCAACATTTTTAAAAGAGTTATTTTAGTCTTTTCCACCTTTTCAAAGTCTTAACTTGACGACTATATACCAAAATAAGTTCTAAAACATATTTATCCAACCTCTTTATGCTAAAACATATTTTCCAACATAGAGCAAGGTTTCAAGGGTAGAACAAGACATTCCAAGAATAAAAAACTGGTAGGTATTGAAGACTAACTAGAATATGGATTACATTCTTCCATGTGCCCCATAACCCGAATTGATTGAGTTGTGGACGAATTAAGTCTTCTATGAATGTTTCTTGAAAGCTTTTCTTAAATCTTAATGTATCCCTACGTAATCTTGAATGAGTGATAGTTTTTATGAATTAAACACTTGAAATAGATGATTTTATTTTTCTACATGAATCCTAGAATGAATTCTTGTTATTTTTATATATTGCACTTAAATGGGTATGCATGAGTATGATGTTAGCCTGAAGAGTCTACAAATTGATAAATGTTTTAACTCTATTTTTATTTTCTGAATAATATGAGTTGGAATGATGGATGATAGAGAGTCTTTATGTGACATGAGCTAATCCTAAAAGAATGTTCCTAACAAAAGAGTTGATAGTTGATGAGATGAATTGAGTTGACAAATGTCCAATGAGGCTAATAGAATGAGTTAACCATATATTTGATGTTTTATTATCATATTGAGTCTTGGGAGGAGTATTGAGCACTAAATTGAGTAAGAGTAAGTCCAACTTGAACTCAATAACTATATAGCCAGTGTAGGAGAGGATTGAACCATAAAATTAGATGTTTCCCTATTGTCCCAAAAAGAGAACTTGATGTTATTGATTGTGGATCCACTGATGAGATGTCTTTTACCTGGGCAAGGTATTGGATAGGTGTGTAAATGACATCGCTTTGTTATATCATCACTAGCTCATAGGTGATGGTTATCGATTAGAGAAACTCCCATATAGTCTTGATTTTACTTTGAGTGGATTGGATTAGATGGTATATGAGTGGTTATGTTCTAACTATATTCTTAATTTAGACTTTTGATATGCTGACTGAGTTTTCTACTTCTTGATTTCAGTTATTTGAGTTGATGTTATTCTACCTTTACATGTTTCATTCTGCCATTTTACATACTCATACATTTCATGTACTGACGTCCATTTAGACCTGTATCTTTTCATGATGCAAAGATAGGTACTAGCGATCATCAACAGGCCTTTATTGAGGGCCCATTTGCATTTAACTAACTCATGAGTCCTACCCTACTTCTGGATGATATCATGTTTCTCTTCTAGCTTTGAATTTAATCTTTTTATTCTATTCTGAGGTAGTCATGGACCTTTCATTGGAACCATTTAGTCAAATGATTAGAGGCTTCATAGACTAGATCACCGAGTTGTTACTAGATGTTGTTTTGGATAGTTTCTTTTATACTAGACTTACTCAGTTGATTGATAGATTGTTTGACCTTTGCCCTTTGATTATCGAATTTTCATTACTTTCCATTAAGTATCTCTTGAATCATTGATGTCTTCCACTGTTAGTATGTGATTGAATTAATATGATGAGGCCAAGTGGTTATCTTGGGGCTAGCAATAGTCTCTCAGTTCCCAACCATACCAAGAGTACCCTCTCGAGATGTGACACCATAATCATAGTCAAAGTCAAAGGTGAGCCAAGCAAGCGATGACAACTACAGTACAGGGAGTACCATCTGAAATTCGAATTCTCGGATTGGATTTCATATCGTTCCATTGATTTTTGAAGGTGATTTCAGACTTAGGAGAGGCATCGTCATATTTTGGGAAATTCCAAGGGAATTTTGGTCTTTTTGAGATTTTGACTAGTTTTGTTGTGATTTATTGGATTCCGAGTTAAGGAGACCTTAGATTTAATTTTTGATGTTTTCACTTGTTCCAAAATATGTTATATTGTTAATTTGAACTATTTGCTCATATTTATAGGGTTCCAAATGAGTTTCGAGGGTTAAACACATATTTATAGGGTTCCACTTGTCGAAACTAATTTTTCAATAAATTTTTAGATTCAATCTTTTTGAAATTTGAGTGACTTTTGGACCATTTTGCCTCTGATTTTGAACCATTGTAATATGGGTGTCATTGGACTCTATTTGATGAGTACTTTAAATTATCGATAGTGAAAAATTAATTTGGAGTTAGAAGTTAAATGAAATTCTTCGATTAGAGGTGTTCGAGTGCGGTTTCGGCTATTGAGGTAGGTTTGGTGTAATGAGCTTGAAGGTTATTTTTTGAATGTTCAGTTAAATTATCATTTTGTCCTTCTTGGAAGTCTCTTTGAGTTATTCTTTTGGTTAAATTGAAAAGTCAGATTTTGAAATCTCGTGAAAAGTTGGATTTTGCTAAAGAAAGAGTTTTCAAAGGCTTAAGTTTGAAAATTTTGAGTTTTGAAGTCATCTTGAGTTTTGAGTGTTAGAATGCAATTTCGTTAATTCCATCAACTCTGAAATGCAGAATCTGGTCTTGGAGTGGAATTGAATTTAGAGTTGAAAAAAAAAATTTATACCAAAATTATGATTTTCAATTAAATTTAGAGTTTATATTGACTTTGGTCAATATTCGTAGTTCAGAAGCACTAATTGAAATTTCAGCAGTTCCAGTGGTTCTGGATGGTGAAACTAATACTAGAAATGGTCTTGTTGAAATTTTTAGAGTTTCCGGGATTATTTTGGGTATTGAGTTTTTAACCAGTTTTAACGAGCTTTTTCAAGTTCTAGTCGAGGAGACCTCAGAATCAGTTATGATAGTTCCATTGAGTATGGAATGTCGTTTCTAGTAGGGTTCTATGTCTGATTTGTGTTTACAGAGTTTCAAACAAATCCCGAGGGTCTATTTTTGTGAATTTCTGTGTTGAGTGTTTGCTGATATCTGGGGAAACTACTTTGTACTCTGCATTTGCAAGGTTACCCTTCACCTTTGCAGAGTGTCACATTTTTATACCTCCGCGTTCATGGGGGTGGTACTCGCATTCGCGAATTGTACATGTCTATATCTGTACGTTCGCAGAGTGTGAGGTTTTTTGAGCTTCTGCATTCGCGGAGCACATTTGTTCCTGAAATAGTTTATGTTTTTATAATGATGGATCTTGCCATTTTTCACCATTTTTAACACTTCAAGCTTAATTTTAGAGAATTTCTTCAAGGGTTTTCAAGGCAAGACTATTGGATAACTAATTTCTACTTCATTTCTTCATTTCCCATCAATTAATTGTGATTTTTACTTGAAATTAGGGACTTTTGATGGGAGAAATTAGGGTTTCTCCTGATATTGAAATTTGATTGAAAATTTGGAATTATAAATTCATTTTAATTTCATTTTTGAAATGGTTTTCACCATTGAAGTCCTTATCATGTGGGGAATATTTCCATGTATTAGTTTTTAGATTTTTTGCATTTTTTCTAGCATGAGATTTTTGACCATTTTATCATTTTCGCCCAAATGGTTTGATTTTAGTGTCATTGTTTTTGTATTGAGATTTTGAATCCATATTTGATTAGATTGTGACGTGTTGGGTGCTAATTCGAGGGGAAAAGCTCTAGTTGTTGCTTGATTTAGCTTTTGATTGAATCAAGTGGACTTCTAAATCTCGTTAAACTTACTTGAACATTATATTTCCTTTACTTGTGACTTGAAATGGTTTGATAATTGTTGTTGGACAAGTTATACTTGATGAATGGTGAAAAGTAGTAATTGTGAATTTTCCCTAGCGATGAGAAAGTGAATGTAAGAGATTGATACGTATTGACTTGTGATTCGATATTGAGAATCTCTTGTGATGTATGAATGTGAAATTATGGATCATGTTGTGCTTATTTGTGGAAAATATCAAAGGCGATGTGTTGAGTTTCACTTATGAGTTAGAGAATGGATATAGGTTGGAATGGATCATCCTGTGATATGTATAATGTGATATTTGACTTGAATTGATGTATATGTTGTAATGTGGACTCTTGTATGCACTAATCATTATTGAATCATATGTATATGTTCTTGATGTGCATTATGACTGAGTTCCAGTGATCAAACACTGATGAGAAATAGAGATTAACCACACGTTTGTGGCGGGAAATATTGAAAAGAAATAGGGAACAGGCAACACGTCTGTGGCAGGAAACATTGAAAAGAAATAGAGAACAGGCCACATGCCCGTGATGAGAAACACTGATATAAGATATTAAAACACTGGAATGGGCCTCACGATCTGGTACAAGTATATGGACAGATATATCCCCCATGGGTTCCAGACTGATGACTTCAGCAAATCTGTATTTTAGGACACACATGCATCATGATTATTTGATATTGCATTGACTCATTTAACTTCATATCATTTCATATTATTTCATATGGTCATGCTTGAGCTTGTAACTTGATTCAGTTATTGAGATTGGATTGTGAGATGAATATGCCTAGACTGTATCTATTGAATATCTAAAACTATTAAGAGATATTTGTTGTATAACCAAGCTGTTTATTAAGGCATTATTCTGAATCTGAGTTATACTATGTGACAAATATTGGGAATACTGGTTGTGTTGTTGTATATATATATATATATATATGCAATGTAGTTATTGTGTTGGGACTTTTATGAGTGCAAGTTATGGATCGGTGGTATGTAATTAGTGTGGAAGGAGTATTTTGTTCTATATTCTTTACTTGTGTTTAGATCCCTTTGCTGAGTGCCTATTATTTTGGTGTGTACCCTTACACACATGTGTGTAGGTTGTGAGCTCGGTCTCACTTGAGTTAGCTTTCTACTACACAGACTGAGCTTCTAGATATCCAAGAAGCAATACCTTGTCTATTTTTGTAGACTCTTGGAGCTTCATAACATGTTGACGAAGGCCCCTAAACTGAGGGTTCGGTCAGTAGAAGGGATGACTTTGTCTTTCTGATGAGATGTTGGAGAATGTGGGCCTAGTGGATTCATGTGAGGTTAGATTTGTTTCTTTACAGCTAAGAGGAATGACTTGGGAGTAGTGGTGGTCATACATGTGCTCTAGGCCAGTAGGGTCCCCTCCAGTCGAGTGAGAGATATTTTCATAGGCTTTACAAGATAGGTTTATTCCTTGGAGTGTCAAAGAGGAGAGAAGGTCTAGATTTGATATTTTGACCTAGGGTGGCATAATTGTAGCCGAATATAAGACTATATTTTACCAGATATTTTGACATGCTCTGTCATTGATACCTACCTAGGTAGAGAGAGTTCACTGGTTCGTAAAGGGATTGACATTTTTTGTTTGCTCTTATGTGTTTAGGTTTTCATGGGAGGGTGCTTTATTAATGACTATAGTGGGTACCGCCAAAGAGGCAGAGTTACCTTTGAGAGAGGAATTAGGGGACCCCAAAAGGGTCCGATCTGTCGATCATTTCACAGGCACCTCATCTAGAAGTAGATGTTTTCATAGGAGAGGTGGTACTCCCCAGCATAGAGGTCCAGTCTATGCATCATTGCCGACTTCAGTAGGTGGCCAAAGCCCTCGTGGTTCATACAGTTAGGGATAGTGATCATCCAGCTTCCAGGCGAGGCTTGCGGGCCAAAGTGGTTATAGTATTCCCCCTCTATCTTCTCAACACTCTTCTTACACAAGGTCATGTTATGGGTGCGTCTCTCTGGACCATGTTCTTAGATATTGCTCTCACCAGACTCATACGGGGCCACACCGCTCCTATTTGGTGGCACTGGTCAAAGATTACGCTATAGCTAGGATACAACCCCTCAAACTAAAGGTCATGGTAGAGGTTAGCCCGAAATAGGTGGACATACTCTGGACGGGGGTACAGGTGATGCAGTCGGGCAATAGGGTGGTAGAGGCCCTACTCAGCCAACTAGGGTAGAGGCGAACATTTCTATGCTTTTTCTAAGAGGTCCAAGGCTGAGGCGTCGAATGTTACAGGTATTGTACCAGTCTTTCATAGACCTGGCTCGATATTATTTGATACTGGATCCACATATTTTTATGTATTGATATATTTCTCTATGAGTTTGATCTATTATGTGAGTGTATGTTTGTGCTCATACGTGTGCCTACCTTAGTAGGTGATCTTTTTGTGGCTGATTGGGTGTATCGATCCTGCCTTGTCTCATTAGATAATTTTAATACTTGGGTTGACATGATTATTCTTGATATGGTTGATTTTGATGTTATATTGGGGATAGATTGGCTTTCTCCTCATTGGGCTATTCTGATTATTATGCTAAGATCGTGACATTAGCTATTCTGGGTAGATCGAGTATTGTATGGCATGGTTCAAGTAGGTTTTATCCTAGTTAAGTTATCTTTTATATTCAGGCACAGAAGCTGGTGGATTGGGGTTGTCTTGCTTATTTGGCATTTATTCATGATACCAGTGTTGAGCCACCGCCGATGGAGTCTATTTCTATTATTTGGGATTTTGTTAATGTATTTCTGACAGACCTTCCCAGAGTTCCTCTTGATAGGGATATTGGCTTTGCTATTGTTCTTGAGCTAGGCACTAAGCCCATCTCTATTCCTCCCTATCGTATGGCTTCAACTGAGTTGAAGGAGCTAAAGCAACAACTCCATGATTTTTGAGTAAATGGTTCATACGCCCTAGTGTACTGCTTTAAGGTGACCCCGTCTTGTTTTTAAAGAAGAAGGGTGGTTCTATAAGGATGTGTATTAATTATAGATAGTTAAATAAATTCACAGTCAAGAATAAATATCCTCTACCTAGGATCGATGATCTATTTGACCAACTTCAGGGAGTAGCTATGTTATCTATGATTGATTTGAGATCTGGATATCATCAGCTAAGGATAAAGACTTCTGACATTCCTAAGACGGCTTTTCAGATGAGGTATGGGCACTATGAGTTCCTTATGATGTCATTTGGGCTGACTAATACTTCGACAATATTTATGAAGTTGATGAATGGTGTATTTCGACCATATCTGGATTCCTTTGTTATTGTCTTCATCGATGATATATTGGTCTACTATAAGACCAAGGCAGATCATGAGCAACACTTGAGGATTGTGCTTTAGCGGCTTAACGAGGAGAAGTTGTATGCTAAGTTCTCTAAGTGTAAGTTTTGGCTGAGTTTGATAGCATTCTTGGGTCATATTATTTTTAGAGAAGGTATTCAAGTTGATCCAACGAAAATTGAGGTGATTCAGGGTTGGACTAGACCTACTTCAGCTACCAAGATTCATAGTTTTGTGGGCCTAGCGAGTTATTATAAGTGGTTCGTTTAGGGCTTTTCTTTTGTAGAAGCTCCATTGACCAGGCTCACTCAAAAAAATGTTCCATTAGATTAGTCAGATGAGTGTGAGGAGAGCTTTCAAAAGCTCAAGGTACTATTGACTTTAGATCATGTTCTGACCTTGCCGGAGGAGGGTGTTATCTTTATGGTATATTGTGATACATCCGGAGTTGGTTTGGGTGGAGTCTTAATGCAAAAGGGAAGGTGATTGCTTATTCTTCTAAACAGTTGAAGACTCATGAGAAGAACTACCTTACCCATGACTTGGAGTTGGCAGTTGTTGTGTCGTGAAGTTGTAGAGGCATTATCTGTACGGTGTTGTTTGTGATATCTTCACCAACCATCACAGCTTACAATATATTTTCAGCCAAAACACCTAATTTTGAGATAGAGAAGGTAGATTGAGCTTCTGAAGGATTATGATCTAACTATCTTGTATCATCTAGGTAAAGCCAATGTGATGGCTGATGCTTTGAGTAGAAAGGTTTCTAGCATAGGGAGTCTTGTAATTATCTCAAGTTGAGAAGTAACCCTTGACTAGGGATATTTAGATGTTAGCTAATGGGTTGGTGATATTGTAGATTTTTTAGGATTGCAAGGTACTTGCTTGTGTGGAGGCTAATTCCTTTTTGATGGATCAAATTAGGAGTCGATAGTTCGAGGATGAGAAGCTATATCAATTCGTGGCATGGTGATTAGAGAGGAGTCTAAGGAAGTCAGACTTGATTCGGAGGGTGTATTAAGGATCAGGGGTAGGATTTGTTTGCCAAAGGAAGGTGATTTATCAGATTGATCCTAGTAAAGGCCTATTCTGCTAGATATTCTATCTATCTGAAGACAACGAAGATGTATCATGATCTGAGCCAACATTATTGGTGTTGTGGCATGAAGAAAGATTTATCAGATTTTGTGGCTAGGTGTTTGACATGTCAGCAGGTCAAGTGTGAGCATTTGCGGCCAGGTGGAGAGTTGCAAAGGATATCTATTCCCAAGTGGAAGTGGGAATACATTACCATAGATTTCATGGTTGGTTTACCTCCTATTGTTGGTGGCTTTGATTCCATATGGGTGGTGCTGGACCGATTGACTAAGTCCGCCCACTTTATCTAGGTCAAGGTGAAGTTTACAGTCGAAAAGTTAACTTAGCTCTATATCAGTCAGAATGTAAGGCTTCATGGGGTTTCGATTTTGATTGTCAGATTGTGGCTCATTGTTTACATCCCATTTCTGAAAGGCCTTGTAGCATGGCCTGGGTACCAGACTACACTTGAGTATAACCTTCCACCCTCAGACAAATGGTCAGTCTGAGAGGACTATTCAAGTGCTTGAGAATATACTTAGAGCTTGTGTTGTTGATTTTGGTGCCAGGTGGAATCAATATTTTTCTTTGGCAGAGTTTGCTTACAATAATAGTTATAATTCTAACATTAAGATAGCCCCTTTCGAGGCATTATATGGGTGGATATGTAGATCACCCATAGGTTGGTTTGATTTTGTTGTTGTTGATAGTCTTGACACTGATTTACTAGGAGATACCATGAAGCAGGTCTGTTTGATTCAGAGTAGATTGTTGACAGCCTAGAGTCTCTAGAAGAGTTATGCTAATAGACGGGTTCAACCATTGGAGTTTATGGAGGATGATCGGGTTTGGTTGAGGATTTCACCCATGAAAGGTGTTATGCGGTTTGAGAAGAAGGTCAAGCTCATCCCTAGGTATATTGACCCTTTTGAGATCCTTGAGTGAGTGGGAGAGATAGCCTATACACTTGCCTTTCCACCTAGTTTGTCCTCATTTCATCCTGTGTTTCATGTATCCATGTTGCGGTGTTACGTTCTTGATAATTCCAATGTGTTATCCCTCGATTTAGTGGAGTTGAGTCAGGATTTGACCTATGAGGAGGAGTTTGTGGCTATTTTGGACAGACAGGTTAGGAAGTTGAGAACAAAGGAGATAGTTTCAGCGAAGGTTCAATGGTGCCATAGGCCCATGAGTGAGGCTACTTCGGAAACAAAGTCTGATATGCGGGCCTGATATCCTCACCTCTTTGAGGTTTTAGGTATGATCCCTCGCCTTATGTTCGAGGACGATTTAGTGGTGGATGATGTAATGACCCTGAAGGTCATTTTGTAATTTTCAGTTAAATTACCATTTTCTCATTCCTGGAAGTTGCTTGAGTAAGTATTTCTAACTCAAAACTTATTTTTATTATTTATTTTGTGATTTTGACTTCAATTTCTTGGTTTTGAAATTCAAAATCCCCTTAGTTTTCCAAAATCCAAATTTGTGATTTTAACTTCGTCTATTAATTGATGTTAATCAGTTGAGTTAGTTAGTCGAGTTAGTTAGTCGGTTAAGACTTTGTTCAGTCAGTCAGTTAGACTCTAACAGACTAACATAATTAGTTAGTTTATTAGAAGGTCACATCAGTAATAATGCTCTATAAATAGAGCACACAAGCAATGCATTGTACATTCAAAAATAAATCAGAAAATTTCTCCTTCTCCTCTATACTCTCTGTATTCCATTTGAATGAAAATCTTCATGGTATCAAAGCTCTATATCAAGTGGACCATGTCCTATGGCATAACAGACTTGGCCATCCCTCTATGAAAGTGCTCAGTAATGTTCCTGTTTTGAAGAATAAAATGTGTCAAACAACACAACAACTTTGTACAATCTGTCCAATGGCAAAGCAAAGTAGACTCAAGTTTCCACTAAGTACATCTTACATAACTGCTTGTTTTTAACTAATTCATGTAGATGTGTGGGGACCCTTTAAGGTTCCAACCTATGATAGGAAGTCATACTTTGTCACAATTGTAGATGACTTCAGTAGATATACATGGATCTGTCTAATTCAATCAAAGTGTGAGGTCATTGTTGTGTTGAAGGATTTTCTGTTAAGAGTGAAAACGCAATTTGATTTGAATGTTAAAGTTCTAAGATCTGACAATGGTAAGGAATTCTTCAATTCTAGTTGTTATGAATTGTTTGCATCACTTGGAATTATCCATCAAAGTAGTTGTCCATATACACCACAAGAAAATGGTGTTGTGGAAAGAAAGCACAAACATATTTTGGAAGTTGCAAGGGCATTAAAGTTTCAAAGTGGAAAGGTATAAAGTGAGGCTTGTAGCAAAGGGGTATAACCAGAAGGAAGGACTAGATTTTCATGACACTTTCTCCCCAGTAGCAAAGATGGTATCTGTAAGGACAATCATAAGTCTGGCTGCTTCTAAGAATTGGTGTATCTCCCAAATGGATGTTAGTAATGCATTCTTACAAGGGGAGCTGTATGAAGATGTATATATGAAGTTGACACAAGGTTTCTGTAATAAAGGAGAGAAGAAGGTATGCAAGCTATTTAAGTCATTATATGGACTTAAACAAGCTTCTAGATAGTAGAACATCAAACTCACAGATGCACTAGTGACTGGAGGATACTCACAGAGTGCATATGACCATTCAATATTTACAAAGAAGGCAGGTACTGATATTGTCATCATACTTGTATATGTTGATGACCTATTGATTACAGAAAGTAAAAGTCAGCTAATTGAAGAAGCAAAGGCAACACTGCATCAGCACTTCAAAGTTAAGGACTTAGGAGACTTGAGGTACTTCCTTGGGATTGAAGTCATGAGATCAGAAAAAGAAATACTTCTAAACCAAAGAAAGTATAGCCTGGAGTTGATCTCAGAAGTGGGACTCAGTGGTGCTAAGCCAGTCCTTACTCTCTTGGAAGAAAATCACAAACTCACCACTATAGATTATGATGCTCATGTAGGAACCAAAGGTTATGTTGAGCTGGATGATATAGTTAGTTATCAAAAACTGGTTGGAAAGTTGATCTATGTCACAACTACTAGACCAGACATATGTTTTGTTGTACAAGTCCTTAGTCAGTTTATGCAAAGACCAAAGCAGTCACACTTAGAAGCTGTTATGAGAGTTGTGAGATATCTCAAAGGATCCCCAGGTCTTGGTTTATTCTTCCCTTCAAACTCAAAGCATGAGTTGACTGTCTACTGTGACTCTGATTGGGTTGCTTGCCCTAACACCAGAAGATCAATCACTGGCTATGTAGTGAAGTTAGGGGGTGCTCTTCTGTCTTGGAAATCAAAGAAGCAACAAACTGTTAGCAGGAGTTCAGCAGAAGCTGAATATATAAGCATGGCAGCAGCAATTACTGAGTTAACTTGGGTATATGGTCTCCTAGAAGAACTGAATTATGTTGTACCCACTCCTGTTACCTTATATTGTGACAATCAAGCAGCCATACAGATAGCATCCAATCCCATCTTCCATGAAAGAACTAAGCACATTGAAATCGATTGCCACTTTGTTAGAGAAAAGATCAAGAATGGTTTGATTCAACCTCAATTCATTTCTACATATTCACAACATGCAGACTTGTTGACAAAGGGACTAGGAACTTCTCAGCATCAATTGTTGGTGTCCAAGCTAGGCATGTTCAATCTCTTTCACATACTAGCTTGAGGGGGTATGTGAATTGATGTTAATCAGTTGAGTTAGTTAGTCGAGTTAGTTAGTCGGTTAAGACTTTGTTTAGTCATTCAGTTAGACTCTATCAGACTAACAGAATTAGTTAGTTTGTTAGAGGGTTACATCAGTAATAATGCTCTATAAATATAGCACACAAGCAATGCATTGTACATTAAAAAATAAATCAGAAAATTTCTCCTTCTCCTCTATACTCTCTGTATTCAATTAGAATGAAAATCTTCATCGTCTTGTACTCAAACTTTATGGGGATTTCACCCATGAGTTCTATTTTTCGCATAGAACATGATTCTACACTCAATTTTCAGATTTTGTGCTTTTGAGATTTAATCAAATTTTTTGGATGATTTTATCCCCGTTCCTAATTTTAATGATATGGATATTGATAGACTCCTTTCGATGTGTAGATTACATTCTTGATAGTGGTTTGACATTTAGGAGTTGATATTTGTTAGTCAATCTCTCAATTGGTATGTTCGAGCGTGGTTCGGCCTTAAGGTAGATTTAGCTAACCGTTATTTGGGACTGGAGTAGAGTAATTGAATAACTATATGATATAGTCTATGGGATGGGGTG
>JBCEWC010007144.1:0-21871 GCA_038996855.1 Solanum aculeatissimum | reverse complement strand
GTGAAGGTTGTGAATGTTATTATATTGTGTTAAAAAAATGTAAATATACATAAATATACAAAATGAGATATAAAAAAGGTTAAAAAGGATATTTTTGTCATTTAACTTTTTTATCCCGGGATTACAATACCCCCAAGAAGAGGGATAACTTATCCCGGTACTACCCAAGTTTGCCAACCAAACATTAACTTAAGGGCCACTATATTTTTATCTCGGGATTAACCTTCCTTATCCATCACACCAAACGACCCCTAAGGCTTTTTTCACAATGCTGAAGAAACTCAGATGAGGAAAACGTATAATACATAAGCAGGGTATATGGATCACTCCAAAGCTGTCTTCTGAGTACCTGTGAGAACAACACAACAGAGAATTCTGTTTCCTCTGTTTTAGGCTCTTGTTGTACTAGTTCAGCACAGTACAGATTTTTCATTCAATGTGCATTCAAATTACTTCTCAAACTTAAATGCGCTTAAGTTGGGCCTTTATTTCAGCAAATATCTACATTCTCTAGGTTTAAAGTCACATTACAACAATAATAATAACCTTCAATCTAGGGCGACTGAGATTCACAAGCTAGATGATACAGAATAATAACTACATGCCCTGATATTTACAAAAGAATGTAAAACACCTTCACATATTATCTACTAACTGTGCATACCAAGGACCATGAACATTCACTGTCACACGTGCTGCCATAACCAATACAGAGGCAGCATCCACAATCTCGTCAATTAGAACAGTCGCTCCCACCTGCTGCAGTGCCATTTCAGCCAATTCTCTTCCACGTCTTCCAGTTCCCCCAAGTACGACTCCCCTTCCAGCCAAATATATTGCCCGAGCTACATGTACAAAAATAGCATCCCCAGCTTGCAGGCTCTTGGATAACATCCTTGCCATGATCTCCTTGATCTGCTGAAGCTTCGTCACATCAGTACCATCGTGGCCATGCTCTGAAGGTTTGCAGCAAAGTATTGAGATGATCTCTTGAATACCAGCATCATTGTTGGAGTCGAGGAGCTCAGAAAGTGCTTTGGCACTTCCCTGAACAATTTTATCCACATCTGCCGCACTTGATACCATTTGCATACTCTGAAGAACCTGTCTTTGGACTAGAATGCTGCAGAATCATAATCAAGTCGTTAAGTATCATTAAATGGAGAGCATTTCTCATCTCAAAGCCTCTCTATTTTCATTTTCAAGAGGAAGGGTAAGGGGGAATGAGATAGAGCAAAAGTTACCTGGTAGCTATGACGATGATCTTTTGGATTTTTGCCTGAATAGCCCTTAGTCTAAAGAAGTTCAGTTGCATAGTTTCAGGCAGCCCTTCTTGCATCAGACCAGCTACTGCATTTACCAACTTTAACAAGCCCAGCCTCACCAATAAATCAATCTTGTTTCCCGTGCATTCTTGGCATTCATCTACAGCTTCTGAAAAGAAGAGACGGTCACTAGTCAGGTAAATTATACAGGCAGTTTAGGCAGTTGATTGCTCTAAATTTAATTTGATGCCATTGGAATTTAACGGGGTAAATAAAGCAAGGGGCCGGCTCTGAGGTAACCAACCTGTAGAGGTCAAAGGTGAAGCATGGTTTATATTCATTTTAACTGAAAAGCTTCCTCCAGTTCTAAGGGTGGCAGAAGGAAGGAAACGATCCTGTCCACTTTCCATGCCTGATAGAGCCTCCTTGTGTTCATTAAATTCCTGGTCTATGGAATCTTTGACAGAAAAAAGCCACTGCCATGTTAAGGGTAAGGTGGTCATAGCCACAGAAGGAAGACCATAACGCTTGGTGAAAGCTTTCCTTAAATAATCTAAAGCTGCAGGTCCCTTGAGAATTGGTTCCAACATTCTAATCCTTGCCTTGCTTATTTCTTGTTTCAGCAGCTGTACAAAAAAAGAGGAGAAATGTCGAACATCTTAAGCAAAACACTGAGAAAGCAGAATTGGAAACACAAACATCCTCACAAGGATACAGCTGACCGAAATTTCTAGTCTAAAGACTCATTTGTTAACAAACAATTATGTTTCAAGATGAATTCAAACACCAGCGCACCCAGTATCAGAATGGACTATACTCACACTTGAGACACTTTTCTTTAGAATGTGAAATAGCTAAATAGGGGTCCTCATCTAGTCTATACAAATGCTATAATTTTATCATCTTACAGATGATTTATGCTCCCCCAATTCTGCAGGCAGCATAGAAAGAGAGAGGGAGAGGAGAGAGAGATACCAAGAAAATAAAAGTCAGTATATATCATTATATTACCAATATACGATCCCTGGGTCATCTATAGTAAATTTGAAACAACACTCTCTTGCCTTACTATCCACAAAAGTTAGTAACTAAAGTCTATAGCTGTGATGTATTGAACCACAGAAAGATGAAAGATATTCAAGAAAGATTTTTACCTGCATCTCTTCCAGTACAAAACGCAAACCCCTGACTAGTGCCAGGATAAATGAATTCTCTGAACCATCTCGACACATATCAGCTAGTTCACCAAATAACTTTTGACAATTTGCTTTTAGCTCATCCTCCTTAGCTGGAGAGGATAGTTTCTGCAAAGTGAGCAATGTGAAATCCATGATCTTTTGAAGATAATCCATGTCGAGTTTCCCTGAGGTCAACAACTAAATAAAAGAAGGCAAATTGTTAGATGGATGAACTTGCTCATATCATAAGGTAAAAAGAATCAGATGTATGAGCTTAATGATCAGGAGGTACCTGAGAGAGGATGTCTATATCTATAGCTTCGCTAATCTCTCGTCTCCAACTTTGAGGAGCCAAACTACAAAGTTCATCTCTTGCTTCTCTCATTAGATCAACAACTCGGTTGTATCTATTTTCATCCTTTTTCATGTATTCCATGACACTATCCCAGAAAGCCTTCTCCATTGTTTCTTTAACTTTATCCTGTAACGGTCATCAAAGCAGAACAATCAATTAAAGTTTCTACTGTCCCTTCCAATTTTCAGGTGCCTAACCATACGTGTTTTGGTTTAGAAAATCAAGATGTAAGATGCTCCTACCTTAATACTATTATCATATTTATCAGAAACTTTTGTAGACTCAGCAAATTCAAGATGTTGACCATGAAGAGACTCGTTCACAATTAATTCATTCTCCATTTCCAATCCCTCATTAATACGGGATGACTCCATACTGTTATTGGCAGAAGAACCGACATCTGAATGTGGTTCATCCCTAAATAAGGAGCGCACCACACGGTTTGGCTTCTGAGCACTCGCCTCAAGCAAATTCTCTGCTTTATTTGAACCCCCAAGAGAAGAGGCACTTGCAGAAGCAATCAGGCTCGGAGATACTGAATGCATAATTGGAGAGCCCACAGGACTTCCATTTTCTTTAGCTTCGAAGTATTTGTTTCGTGTGTCAGAAATTGCATTATCCATCCGTTCAATACCAGCACCTCCACTAATATTAAGCACCTTTTCTCTGAGAAGTCTCTGATCTTCTGTCACCTACATGACAGGAATGACGTCTCAAAAACTAAGCTCACTAAGAATAAAATTTTTTGACATAAGCAATTTCTCTGAACCAAGAAGCTAATTATAAAGAATTTTAAGATATTGAAGGAATAACAACTTCTTCATGCAAAAAAATAAAATAAAAATCCAGGGGTAAAAAACCTGTTTCTGGATAGCCTTCATATCATGAGTAAGAGCATAACCATCTCCTTCAGGAGTCATTCGGCATTTTTGAATCATGGAGAGTTCAAGCTGGCAAGCAGCTCTAACCAAATCCTCCTCTAAAGACTGGGCATCTTTAACCTTCCAAACCACAAAGCTATTCAAGTAAGAGCACCATGCTGAATCAAACTTTGTGAGTTGTGACTTGAAAGTCCTGCGTCTTGCCAATCCACAATCAGAATCCCCATCAGAGGTCTGGATGGAGCCATTCAAAATTATCCTTACCAGCAGTTCAAACTCTCCGACAAATTTTTCAGCAGATTTGGTCAGGGCAACCTCACGCTCCCCTTGACCACTGAACACTGCATCAGGGTGACCTAGAATCATATATGCGCACAACACGATTCGAACTGGATACCTCGACAACTTAACTGGAGTTTTGGCAGCAGGTAAGTTGGACACTGTTTTTTTCGCACCACCACTGCGGAGAGACCTCCTCGGTGTAGCCTTCTTTTTGGGTGTAGCTACTCGCTTGAGAAGATGATCAATGTCAGCCCAACCAAAGGTACTTGAGGCACTGTCAGCATCACGCAACAATTTGACACGAAGCTCAAGCCGATCAAGCAAACCTTTTACTCTCTGTAGTGTATCAGGTGATTCAATCTTCAATGCTAGCTGCTCAAATGGCATTACCTTAACTGTATTCTCATTAATATTCAACATAGTATAAGCTTTTGCAAGATGGAATGTTGTCTTTCCACGTGTAAGGAACTGCTTCCAACACCTGCAAAAGGACACTTGCATAGTGTCACCACCTCTGTACATCTTATTTACTGGCAGTAATTTTATGCAACTAGGAAAATGAGGTCACTTGTATTAACAAAAGTTTTGTAACGAAAGAGGGTTAGCTACTTCCCTTACCTTGCTAATTTCCTCGAAAGCAGGTCAGCCTGGTCATGGATCTTGTCATAACTGTCACAAAAAGAATTATGTGACTTTCCTCTCTGCATCAAGTATTCTTCTCTTTGCCTCTTTGCCTGTTCATTGTCAAGTTGCAAACGTCATACAGAGGACATTATCGTTAAAATTTATTGAACTTGCATCAAGTGTGTATGTTGTTACCCTTTGTAGCTTGTCTTCTATTTTAATTTTCATTTCCCTTCTTTTGACCTCTTCCTGCTGAGAAACGGACTTCGCAACACTCCGCACTTGCATGACTCTAGCACAAGCCCTCCTCTTTTCAGCTTCTAGCAACCCCATCCGCTTCTTTTCAGCAGCTGCACGCTTTTGAAAAATTGCGGCACGCACTCGTTCTTTATACTTGCTCTCGCGAGCCATTCGGCGTAGTAATGATTGAGATGTCCTCTCCCTCAGTGTGGCCCTCCTTTGGCGATTAGCTTTTAGGAGAAGCATTCTGTTTACCTCGGCCTGCTGAACACGTAACTTCACCTTCGTACCCAGTTCAGCTCGTTCCTGTCTGAAGCGCATTTCTGCTCCAGTTTTAGCTGCCTGCCTCAGCTCATCTAATTTTGCCAGACGCAACTTAGCCTGCGCAAGAATGCTCATCCTGCGAATATAGAGAACTTAGCAGTCAATATTAATGGAATGGCTTGAACAGTCAACACAGAATAACCTACTAAAACATGAACAGAAAAGTCATTTTACTCATTATATATTGAAAGATTAATAATCTAAGTTGCTCGGACTCTCCATAAAGGTTGCCGCATCCGTGTCGGATCCTTCAAAAATACACTATTTTTGGAGGATCCGACATGCACCCGTCGACATTTTTGAAGAGTCCGAGCAACATAGTTAATAATTAGCAGCATGGCACGCACAATCACAGTTTCATGAAGTCCATCAGTTCTTTAACTCTATTTGTTATAAAAATCAGCCAAACAATAGAGATTATGCGCATACATCAAATCAGAGTAACATTTTCCCCTAGCTTTTGCTTTTCATCTCTTTTTTTCTTTAGGCAAGTATACTTGAGTATAAGATGTCTTTGTAATTCCCTTTGAAAGAATCTTCAATGTAGACCATATTGGTTAAATGCACTAGTACAAGGCGTTTGAACCCAGAAACAAGATTCTTTAACTCAAATAGTTTGCTTAAAAGAAGAAGAAACTATTAGTGCACAAGGAGATATAAACATGCTTGAGCAGATATTCCTCACTGATCAACAGAAGAGAAAAAGCACAAGTATTAAATAACATCCACAGTGATTTGACAAAGAATTTCCTAACCTGGTTGGACAGGAGGATCATCAATGAAGTACAGTGAAAAAAAAATGAAAGTCAATGATACTTTGAACGTCGACTGGCAAACAAAGAGAACATAATTCTGTTACACGTCAAAGCACCACAAATTGCTATAGTGACAAACTGAAGAAGGCCTATAGAGAAAACTAAAGACACACCAAATGTAATAATTTAGAGTAGTCTGCATAATTATGATGAATCACATGGGTAAATATTCTATATTTTTCAATGAAACCCCCTAAGCACTGTCAAAAGGGCCCCATGTAAAACAAGGTGTATTTAAAAGAAATGCATAGATACACAAAAATGTACTGTAGGATTTAAGTAGAAAGTTTACTCAGACCAAATATCATGAGAAGTTTAGATTCAGGGACAACACAATATTAAAAAAAAATAGTTACCTTTTCTCCTCAGCAGCCTGAAGTTTAGCCTCAAGACGCTGTCCAAGATCTTCTCCATGAGTTGGAGACTGTGAGGGGCTTCTGGGCTTCGGTCTGGCTTTGCTTGATAGATACTCATAGAATTTCTGATTGATACCAAATTGCAAGTTTTAATGGAATGATTATCCAAAAGAAAAAGAATATAAAAGAAATAGCATGACAGAAAATCATAATGTAACTTTTTCATGTTTATGCTTCAAGCTAATAAAAATCCAACAAATAAAAAAAATTAACCAAGAATTAGCATGTGATTAACAACAAAAAGAAAGTTGTTAAAATATCATACCTCAAAAAGTATAAAGGCAAATTATGGAACATATTAGTAAAATATCAAGGTAACAGTGGAACTATGACCATCAATATTGCAGTTTAAAGAAAATATCTGAACATAACCTTTGTATCACAACAAACTCAAGAGGATTGCTTGATTGAGTGTATTTTAACAGAAGGGATGAACAAAAACCAGAAAGTGGTCTTTTTCCTCATCACCTAACAAAAAACTGTAACATAAAGGAAAGAATCCCACAACTCTACCTAACACAACAAACAACCGTACGAACGAAAGAAAATTTTGCCTTTTCACTACAGGAAAAATTATTTTGGGAAAAAAAGTAATACTTAATCATGTAACATGAATATCTGAAAGATAATCATGCACTTTACTAATATTACCAAAAAACGACATGTTCAAAACGGAAAAAAAATTACTATAACAGTTATGTACAGACATGGAAGTTGAAGCACAAAGAGAATCCATATTAATTCCGTGAAATTCCTAAAAATAGAGAGGAAAAATATGATTAACGACTGTCTACAGCTTATCGGGAAAATCTAAGGACCTGTCGACGAAGATCGGCGCCACGAAGCTTAGCCTCAATTTCTTCAGCAGTAGGAGAAGAAGTTTTAGGCTCCGATAGCTTTTGAAGAAGCCTAGGTGGAACCCTCGGCGGCGACCATATCGTTGCTCCGTCATCACTCGCCGGAATCTCTATCGCTATTCCACCTATCTTCCCTCTTTCCGGCGACTCCACTTCCATTTCTATTTCCCCAAAAGACGAACGATCAAATCACTTCCGAGAACTTGAGATTTTGATCTATGAATATATGTTACAATAATTACAACGCTTAAATTTTAGAAAAATATTTAAAACTCTTTGAGAGAAATTGAAATTTGAATTTCGAGAAAAGTCGCGATGATTTGTGAATAAGAGAGAGAGAGTTTTTTTCCTTTCTTTTTTTGTTTTGTAAAATAAAATGTATTTGGGAACTTTTTGGTGATTTGTTTTTTTTATTTATTAAAAAAAAAATATCACTATAATGGAATTGCTTTGGTGTGTCAAATGTACAAGTGCGTTTAAAATGAAGGAAAGGCGTGTTGGAATATTAGTGGATTTCTTATCCAGAAAGACTGCCACGTCATTATTTTGTCCCACAACGGTCCTCTGACCATAGGTGGGTGCCTTTGTTGGTCTTTTACGCTTTTAACCCTCCATGTTCCTTTATTTACCGTTTTGCTCACGTCACTGCTTATGTTTCTACGTGTCGTTTCAAATTTTCATACATCGGTCGGTTCATTTTGATTTTATATATTATTAGTTTGATTTTTGATTTTAAAATATATTAAATCAATAAGAAATTAATAAAATATTTTTATCGATTTTCAATTTATTAATTTTAAGTTTTTAACAGTTCGATTTACCCTATAAAAATGATAATGAAAATTTACATTAATAAAAGTAGATAGAGTACGAAGATTATGTTTACAAACGTGCAAAAGTAATAATTAATTAATTACAAACTAAAATATTAAAGTGGATAACTAATCACTTAATTACTGTAATTAAAAAATAGGTAAAATATTGTTATAGTGTCCTATTACGATTAAATTAGTAATATTTAATGTTTACGAAGGGATAAAATAGTAAAATATAATCTTATTGGGTTATCGGTTTAGCCAAAGTAAAAATTGATATCGAACCGATAATCCAATAATTTTTAAAAAAAATTAAAAACCTGATAACCTAATAACTCAATAACAATAAACCAATAACATTATTATCGGTTCGATTTATCGATCAGTACAATTTTTACATGCCCCTAATTCGAGCAAACAATATAAACTTCACTGGGAAAAAAATTTATATATAAATTTGAAATATAATCGATTTAGATTTTTCTAGTTATTAATAAATCGATTTAGATGTTCTTTATAAGAATTGTAAGATTATTCCAAGTGAAAATATTTCCACTCAACATAGACTTCTAGTGATGGATTTTAGAGATTAAGAGAGAAAAGAAGAGGAAGGTTATGTGGGACAATACTGTTGGTTGCATTAGAAAAGTAGCTACCGCGGTATTAGGGTTTTGAGAGGGACCTTTAGTGGACGTTAGGGCGATTGGTGGTGAACTAACGAAGTCCAAGGCAAAGTGAAAGCTAAGAAGATTGCTTATCCAAAGTGGTTGGAGTGTAGGGATGAGGATGATAAACAAAGGCTTAAAGAGATCTATAAGACGGTCAAGACAGAAGCGAAGATGGCAGTGACGAATGCTAAGACAACAGTGTTTGAGCGCCCATATGAGGAGCTAAGTGATAAAGGCGAGGACAAGAGATTGTATAGGATCACTAAAGAGAGAGAAAGGAAAGTCCGCGACTTGGACCAAGTAAAGTGCATCAAGAATGAACAGGGTAAGGTGTTGGTAGATGATACTTCCATTAAGCTAAGGTGGCAAACTTACTTTCATAAACACCTAAACGAAAAAAAAGATAGAGTTATTGAGTTAGGTAAGTTGGCACACTCTGAAAGTCATCGACATTTTGGTTATTGCAGGCGGTTCGGAGTTGAGGAGGTTAGACGTGCTATTAGTACGATGAAGTAAGGGCGGGCACTTGGACCTGATGAGATTCCGGTAGATTTTTGGAAGAACATGGTCAATGATGGCAAAGAGTGGTTGACTAGACTGTTCAATGCTATTATGAAGACTGTCAAGATGCTTGATGAATGGAGGAAGAGTATTATGGTTCCATTGTACAAGAACAAGGGTGATATTCAAAACTATAACAATTACAGGGGTATCAAGTTGTTAAGTCACACAATGAAGGTATCAGAGAGAGTGGTATGAAGCAATTCATCTTGTTCAATTCGGAGATTAGTAAAGAAATATAGGGAAAGAAAGAAGGACCTCCACATGGTGTTTATTGATCTCGAGAAGGTCTATGACAGAGTTTCGAGGGTTGTACTATGGAGGTGCCTAAAGGTGAAAGGTGTTTCAATGGTATATATTAGGGCGATAAAGGACATGTATGATGGAGCCAAAACTCAGGTAAAAACAATGAGAGAAAACTCAGAGTATTTTCCTGTTGAAATAGGACTTCATCAAGGATCTATGTTGAGCCCTTATTTGTTTGCCTTAGCGATGGATGAGCTAACGCGATATATTCAGGAGGAGGTTTCATGGTGTATGCTATTTGCAAACGACATAGTATTGATTGATGAGAGTCAGACTAAAATTAATGATAAACTGGAGATTTGGAGACACACTCTGGAATCTAAAGGGTTCAAACTAAGCAGGACCAAAACAAAATACTTGAAGTGTAAATTCAGTGTTGCGAGGGATGAAGCAGACATGGATGTGAGGCTTTCCACTCAACTTATTTCCAAGAGAGAAGACTTTAAATATCTTGAGTCTATCATCCAGTATAGTGGTGATATCGACGATGATGTCACACATCGTATTGGGGAAGCATGGACTAAATGGAGGCTTGTCTCTGGAGTACTATGGGATAAAAAGATACCACCTAAACTCAAAGGTAAGTTTTACAGAATGATGGTTAGATCGTCTTTGCTGTATGGGGTGGAGTGTTGACCGATCAAAAACTCACATGTTGAGAAGATGCAAGCGGTAGAGATGAGGATGTTGCGATGGATGTGTGGTCATACTAAGAGGGATAAGATTAGGAATGAAACTATTCGGGAGAAGCTAGATGTGGCCCCTGTAACTGATAAGATGAGGGAAGCAAGGCTGCGATGGTTTGAATATGTGCAGAGAAGAAGTATCGATGCTCCTGTTAGGAGGTGCGAGAGGTTGAATTTCGAAGTTACATGAAGGAGTAGAGGTAGACCGAAGAAGTATTGGGGGGAGGTAAATCAGACAAGATATGACAAGACTTGATCTCACCGAGGACATGACCCTAGATAGAAAGGAGTGGAGGTCGCGGATTAGAGTAGCAGGCTAATAGGTTAGTAGGATTAGGTTGATGTCTGATTTTGGGGTATAGTAGGGTAGTAGGATTAATCACGTTTTTATATCCTGGGTTGTCATTAATCGTCATATATATGTTAATTTTTTACCGTTTTACACACTACCATGTACTTTTTGTTATTAGTTGGTCTTTCTGTTTCCTTTTCTTTTCCTTTCCTTTTTTTTCATATCTAGTTATTCTGTTTACGGATTTTTGAGACGAGCATTCCTAGGAAACAACCTCTCTACCTCTGAGGTAGTGATAAGGTCTGCGTACATTTTACCCTCTCCAAACCCACTTGTGAAATTTCACTGGGTATGTTATTATTGTTGATTTAGATGTTCCCATTAATGAAATCAAAGTTGACGCGGTTGGGGAGCTTTGAAAGTATAGTAATAGAGGTGGGTATAATTTTTTTTATACATTTGATAAGACTCACCTTAAAGTTGACGAATACGAACAAGGACAATGCTCAAAAGAGAAAATAACTAGTTTTAAATTTCTCCAAGTATTAATGAATTGATTTTTGAATTTCTTTGTTAATAAAATCAAAGCAATGATAGTGTGGGAATGTTAAAAAGTACAGTAATTGATGTGGTTTTAACAAAAGAAGATCGCGTAAGAGAGAATGGTGAAGAAAATAGAGAAGGGTTCGATAAAATTATGTAGAATCATTTTCTAACGTTTTTTATATATATATAAAGATTATAAAATTAGAAGTGAGAGTGGTTGATTTAGAGTGAAGGTGAGAATTAGGCGTGTAGATAATTAAGGCTCTATTTTAAGTTAATTTTAGAAATGATGTATTCAACTCCAAATTTGATACAAATTTATTAAATAGTGAAATAATAGATAATTATTTGAAATTACATGTTAAATTAGTATATATGGTGTATTTATATCTAATTAGGTAGTTTTTTTGTTTAATATTTAGGGCTCGAATGATGTGAAATGAAATCATGATATGAAATAATGAAATTAAACTTTTGTTTGGACATGCAATTTAAAATTTTATGTTTTATTTGTTGATCATGAATATAAAAAAACTCATAAGTTGTGAAATTTATCAAAACTTGTCAAATTCTTTATACAATGGTGTCAAATAAACAAAATTTCATAACAAAAATTGTCTTAACATTTCATTCCTCTAGTATTCTTGCAAACAAATTATGTAGGTATAAAATGATGTTTTTTCTTTAACAAAATCTAAACTCGTGTGTTAATTTTTATCTTTAAAAAATGTGAAATCATGATATGAAATTTTCAAATTAAACTTTTTGAAAAATTTAAAGTTTCATCTTATGATTGAAATCACATATTCAAGCGTTGATTTCTTGTTATAATTTTAAATCATGAGATGAAATCGCATGTCCAAGTAGCTACTTAAAAATATTGTACGTATTTGTTTACATTAATCATCAAGATAAACTCATTATATGCTCCTTATACCTTTTTTTAATTTAATAATTTTATCAAGTAAATAATACGAATAGAGTCTTAATCACATCGTATTTTAATTTGCTTTAAAAAATTATCAATCTATTATTAAAAATACAACTTGCTCGTCTCATGATAAGCACATGCGTTTTTCAAACAAAGAAATTTGAGCTTAATTAGTTGTGACATATATATACATTAGTCTATGGATTAATGGAGTACATGTGGTATTTAGGGATTGATTTGGTAAACGTCATTTTCTTTAAATACTTTATTTATTGCTTGTTCTAGTCTTTTCTTGATCAAGATGAATTTGACCCACACTCCCTTTTTATGGCCTTTTGCTTTTTTTCTTTCCTTGTTCTAATCATACTCAACATTTTTATAAAGTCAATGATTACCATGTGAGACACTTAGTTGTAAATAGTAATTCCCCTAATTGTCTAGTTTTCTTTTTAATTCGTTTGATTTAGCTGTTAACTTATGAATTATGATTTTTATTATTTATTTTTAACTGGTCAAATATATACACAACTTTTTAAATTTTATTTTAATAATCTAATTCAATCTTATTTTATTTGAGTCTTTTAATTTTATTTTTATGTATCATTTTAGGTACAATATATTGACTAAACATATGGTAATATCGGGAGGGGTAGTACTTCAATTGAGATAATAAAAAAATTATTTCACCTCTTTAGTTCTTTTTAATTAATTTTAGGCAGTTTTAAAAAAAAAAATTATTCCTAGAATCAAAACTAAGAAAAATGTATAAATTAATATATATTTTTTTCTTATTTTCGCGATAAAGAACGAATAAAAGTGAAAATAAATAATTCAAATAAAGATTTTCGTGTTATCCTGTGTTAATAAAAGTATATAAAGAAAGAAAAATAAGGGGATTAGTTACCTTTCAACGCGTGAAGGATTTTTTTAACTTTAATATTTTTATTGTTAATAACATTTTCTCCTATTTATTTCTTCTGTCTTCTTCTCAATCATTTTTTCATTCGTTTATTTTACTTATTTATTTATTTTTATTTAGTTCTCTTTATGAAATAAATTTTTTTATTTATATTATTTATTTTGTCTATATAAAATTTAAATATCAATTGTATTCTAGGTTATAAAGAACTAAATAAAATATTAAAATAATAAATAAAGAGCTAGATTGATGGAGAAAACTATCATATCACTATTTAGAGGAGTAATTATCAATTAAAGGTACGTAAAAGATAAAATTGAAGAGTTAAATTAAAGTGTCAAAATAAAATTAACGATAAGTTAAAAAAAAAAATTATATGTGTTTGACTTTTTTTTAGTATGAATAATTAAATGAATGACTCTTTAAATTTATACTTCTAAAAATATTCTCTAATTTTGGATAAACAGCTTATGCCTATTTTTATTGTCACACTGGTGCGTGAACAACCTTCGTTTATATTGTGGTAGAACAGAAAAAGTCCCACTAACAAAATAAATAAATGAATAAATAAAAAAATAAAAAGAGTTAAGTATTTCTTCCATTTATTTTTAATTATTATGTTGTATTTTTCAAAATTTACTTATTTTTTAAAATTAAATTATAATAATTCAATATTTTAAAATAAAATTTAAATATATAGAAAGTACATAAAAATATTATAAATTATGATAAAAATATTTAAAATTTATATATTGAGGACACAAGGGTAATTCACCACATCTAGTTTTGGGATTTACTCTATGCCTCTATGAAGCAACTTGAGAAACGTGACGCTTCGCCGTAACGGGAAATGAAAACTTTCTCGTTTACATTAACGGAACACTCACGTCATCCAAACATATAAGTAATCATCCCCACTCTTGCGAGTACAATAAACTTGCTACACTCGCTTTTCACTAGCTACAGCCGTACAGCGTCCTATCCATTTCTTTTGGCTACTTTTAACCAGGAACAAATTCAATAAGCTTGTTTGAATTGATTTATAAATCAAACATCATATTAAAAATAATATATTATAATATTATATTTAATAAAATTTAAATATTTTAAAATAATATATTTATTATTATTTTATCGAGATTAGAAGACTATTTTCAAAATTGAACCAAAGGATTGGGAAGGAGAATTGGGCTGTTTTGAGCACGTGTACCAAAGCGACTTAAAGAAGAATTAGAACCATATAAAGTACTGTTGTTATTCAAATTGGTAGGGCCTACAAAACCAAATTGTTGGAAAAGCTAACGGTGGCCAAGGGAAAATGGGGACCATTATTTGTGGGGCCTACATTCTTCTATGTACGTGGCCATCTTTTGCGTGTTACAAATACCATCCATACAAATATACGCAAATTAGTATATAGCATCTTTGTTTTGTTACATATCACAATCTCATTTATTTTAAAAAAATTCTAATATTCCACAAATTAAATAAATTATATTTGAAAATAAAATAAAATAAATAAATAATATATTCAAGCTGAAATCCGAGTATTTCGTTCTCTTTAAAAAAATTCAAGCCTATGATAGTATAATATACACTGATCTAGCAGTAATACTCTTTGACTTGTCTTCTCCATAATACAACAAATCAATAATGTCGCATAACTCAAATAATTCCGGATTAGTTGAAGGGTTTAAAGCTTCACAAAAAGAAGACATTTCTTCAACATATAATTACTCTTTTTTGTATAATAAATATAGTTGAAGATTTAGAATTTTTTTTTATCTCAACTCTCTCTTTCACTAATACTAACTTCACTACGTAATACAATATTTTTTACACTTCTCATTTTTCTTATATGCTTACCTACTTCTCACAAGGGAAGAAACACACTTATTTATAAGTGGGGAATTCATTTTTTCCTTAAGTAGGAATAAAGTGAATAATAACGTAAATAAATGAATTACTTGGTGGTTGCATAAGTTACAAGACATAACAAAATTAAACATTTTAGTAGTTACATAATAAGTTACACCAAGAATAATTGATCACATTCTTGTCAATTTATATCCACTATAATAATACACTATAATATTAAAATGTCATGCTCCAACAATCAAGCAAACTAATTAAACTATATGATCAACAATTATATATTTAGTATAATTTCATAATATGAAAAACACAGTGTGTGTGCGCGTAGATTTATCCTTAGATAGAGACACTATTTTTGATAGATTCTTGACTCAAATCAAAATATCACAAAATAGCTTGAAGTATGAACGAGAATGAGACAACTCTCAACTACCTAACTAATTAACCCTCTATCTTAATCAATACCCTCCATTATCTTTTATCTAAAATCATATCCCACAGCTCATTAAACTGAACCTATGTCATGACATGACTAATCATGTCCACCCAATAGTCTATCTTTGTCTCTCTTGTAACCATCAATAACAAATTTCACCTTTGCACTAGTGCATACATGCATCTTCTTTTCGCATGCCCTAATTACCATCCAAGCTTTACGTTCTATATCTTATCCTCCATCGAGAACACTCCTATCTTATCTCAAATATCCTTCTTTTTGGTCTTATCATCTCCTATACTGTGCTTACACGTCGTTCTCATCATTTTCATTTTTCAAACGTGAAAATTCTAATATTTCATTCCAACTAATATAGTATGATATTCTGGACGACCTAGTGATTAGACTAGGAGCGAAACAAGTTGCCTAACGTGTTCCAACGAAGTAAAAGTAATAAGTAAAGAACATAGTTTTTTCATGTGGGAGCACTCGGCTAACAAAAGATGTAAAAATCATGACCATGCCCACAAAAATGTAAAAATCACAACGAGTACCTCTATGGGATTTACTCCAAACTTTACTAAACCACAATTAGTCTTTCAACAAAAGATTACAAACCTATGTAATCTAAGGAATTACAAACTCTAATTCTTAACAACAACACACACCTCTCAAGGTATGTGTTCCCAAGTCTTTGAGTTTTCCCAACTTAAAGACAAGACTCCTAATTCAATTTATAACTCACTGAAACTAGAGATAAACTAAGGATAAATCAAAAATCAAACATAAAGAAAAACTCCTAGGACATAAACTCTGTAATAGGACATGGTTCTTCAATGTATTCCTTCATTTGCATTGGTAGCACGTGTGAAGTCAACTTTTCAATTGCCCCTTTTTGTTCCGTTAGTATACGCTTATTCTGGACCACTTCACATCTAAGCACAAACTTTCATAGAGTTATTCTTCACTTCAGACTCAACATATACTCAAACTCTTTTGACTTAAAGTTCTACTTCAAGCAAGACTCCTTTTTTTCAATTCAAATTCCTTGCCTCTTTTGTGTTGTAGTCAAACTCCAACTCTTCAATATTCAACTTAGGTTTGTTTTCTTGAGTTTATCATGAAACTATCACTCATTCCTTGATTATTCCACACTTGCGTTAATGATCTTACTACGGAGTCAGTTTTTGAGACAATATATTGATGGAACAGGTTGACTACCCTGTTTTATATCACTTTATCAAATATCAATCATCAAAATCACATAAAACCCAACATAGTATCTAATCACAAACTAGATCTATAAAACTTCTATTTAAATTTGGGTAACAAAACATCATACTTTATCATGAAGAAATCAGTTAATAGTATAGTTGTTGCATTTCTTGAAACAAAATTTAACGAGTTAGGAAGTAAATACTGTAGTTTATGTACTGGCTGTGCGTATATGCACGTGTCATTATCAATAGCTAATAATTTGGTTACCAAAGTTTAGGCTAAATTAAAGAGGTGGGCTATCTGTACAAAGTCAATTTTCACATGTAAGGAGTTAATTGAACAATGTGTTTTGTAAATTTTTTGAAGTTCAATGGCCCATTAAATCGCTATAAAGTTTTTTTAAAAAATAAAATAAAATTGGGGGTAGGGGGAAACGGGGAGGAGGATTATAACGGGGGAATCGAATCCTGACCACCAACAAGGTGAAAGTTAAGTAGTCAACCAATTGAACTACTAAGATTTTTCTCATCATAAAGTTGAGAAAATTAAAGTTGCTAAAGTTTTTTGTTCCAACTAAAAGTGCCAAAATAAAATCGGAATTTTTTTTACTACGAATTGAAGTAGAAAAATGAATCTCAAATGATATAATTATCATCTTAGAAAGTCATTTAAAAACAAAAAATACTTTTTAAGATAATATATATTAATTAAATAATCATATACATGAGAAATAAACTCAAAAACGAAACAATCTCGTCTCCAATAATATTATATGGAGTTAGTTTTGTACATTTATATGGTAACTTTTTGTATCATCATGCTATTTATTACTAAGTAAATTGTTTGATAAATAATACTAGTTAATAATATTAAAATCATAGATATTTTGATTGAATCGCGAAGAAAAAAGTTATAGTGTTTTCACATGAAAAAGTAGTAGAAAGTTTCTCATAATTTCATCGAAAGTTTGTTTCCCACCATGTATTTTTCTAATGAGCTGATTTGGTAAGAAATAAAAAAATGTAACTTAAGGTATCAAAATAATTAATCAAATGAAGCATTTAATATGAACAAAATTTATTTATTATCATTATTTTTTTTATTGTCCATTTAGTATTTGATGTCTGTGTTGGAGCCCGACTATTTTAAATTCATGCCACGTAAAATTTATTTAGACATAACACTTCTTACCAAGAATTTTTTTATACTCAAGACTCGAACTCAAAATCTCTATGATAGGCTTTTCATTTCTAGCTTTACTAAATTGTAGCCTAGTACGTTTTTTTCTTTCTTTCGGTTCAATGTTGGACAACATTTTAAAATCATGTTTCTTGTCTGATTGAGAGAATATGATATTGTTGACTTTGAGGAAACAATCTTTAATAATATTCGTATGTAATATTGTAAGTGAAGTTTGAAAAGTGTATAATTAATGAATACAGATTTTATTTTTATCTTATGGAATTAGATAGAGATTATTTTCAATAAATCATAAATTTTTAATTTAAAAAAATAAATAAATAACAAGTTTTTTTTTAAAATAATACAAAAATGAAGAGATTCTTAAAATAAATTCATAAAATTTGTAATTTAAAAATGCAAAAATTTTCATAAATATACAATATATATATATTCATATTATCTAAAAATTCTTACTATTTGAAAATATTTCTAAAAATATCTATTTTCTTCTTTCTCTCTGCAATTGTCAGATACATAACCCTTCATCTCCACACTTCCTTTTTAGTTATATTAAAATCACACATAAATTAAAGGTTCCATTTATGTAGCTTGATTTGCAATCGCTTTCTCCTTGTTTTTTTTTATTAGTTTCAAGTTATAATTAAAAAAAAGGTGGAGAAATTCTTTATCCTCTTTTTTGACCTTCAATACACAGATTGCTCAAAGAAATTTAGTGAAAAATCTAACATTCAGGAGAAATTATAAGAAAATTTTTATTTCAAAGCCATGTTGTTCTTCATCTTAATTTTTTGATACATATGAATTCTTGTCCATATTTTAGTATTGGTCTCAAGTGAAGAATTTGAATCGAGATTCATGGATGATACCAATTTTGAAAGTGAAAAAGAATGCTATGGAAGTTGATCTCGAGCAATGAGAAAATGTAGAAGGATTTCTTCATCATTTTTTTCAGCAGATCAAATTATTGATTTTTTAAAATTTATATTGTTCATCTTCTTGTGATACATATAGGTTCAAATTTTTAATTTATCCAGTTATTTTTATTTTTAAAATTAATGTATAATGTCTTCGGTTCAACATTATGATACATTAAATTTAAATTGTGTTTTTGAGATGGGTAAATTTATCACTTATACATTACTTTTTATGTATCTTGTTTAAATTGATAAATATTGTATTTCTACTAGATACATTAAATAAGTACTTGTTGCTCATAAGACATTAGACTTGAGATTGATACATTACTGAGTGGTCATCGTTTCATGCCCTTAGTGCATGATACATTACTATTTATTATATTATTTTGTTTAAGAAATATTGTACTTTATAAAAGATATATTATACATATAATTGTTTTCAGTAGTTATTTTTGTGTGCGTGATACATAACACAATGGTGAGTTGATATGTATACAATGTATGTAATAAAGTTTGAAAACTGTTAATATTGTGTATCATGTATATATCAATTAATTTGATACACAATGTTTTATGTATAGAGCATTAGAGTTTATGTATCAAGTGCATTTATTGCGTAATATGCACAATCACATAACTTTCTAATTTGAATAAGTCTAAATAAAAATTAAAGACTACAAATAGATTACACTAATCAATATATAATAGATCGGATCATACAATCTGTGATAATTATGTATCAGATAAATAATTAAAAATATGAGACACACAAATTTAGATATGAAAATCCATCAAAACTCATGTGTATTAAAAAATTAACAACAAAAAATAAAAGAAAATTAAAAAAAAAAACAATTGCTCTATTAAGATTGTGTCATCTACATGACATGAATATGATACAAATTGATATTATTATAAAGATGTTAGTGTTTATTTATCAAATAATAATATTTAATAATATCTACAGATATATAATCTTCTAATTGAATAAGTATGGGTACATGTATGTGATAATAAAAGATGACGAATTTTGTAAGTCATATATCAAATACATAACCATTAATATGATATATACTAATTTGTATTTTAATATATTAAAATTATGTAGCAAAACAAATATTTGAACACAATATATTGTGAATGATAAAAACATAATGTATCATAATGTTGAAACAAAAGACATTATACATTAATTTTAAAAATAAAAACATTTAGATATATTAAGAATATGAACCTTATATGTATCACAAAAAGAGGAACAACGAAAAATCAGAAAAAAAATCAATAATATGATTTGCTGAGCAAAAAAAAGAGTGCTGAAAAAATTCCTCTACATTTTCTCCTTTGCTTTGTATCAATTTTCATATCTTTTTTCATCACTTGTCATAACAGCGTTACCCATGAATCTCAACCCAAAGTCCTTATCAGAGTCATCAATAATTCAATCTTTTATCTCTTTTAGCTGATTTTTCTAACTTTGATTTTGAAGTCAAAGATAAATCTTTTTTCGACTAATTAGGTAATCACAATACTAAAGAAAAAACATCATTCATATGCATAAGAAAAATGTAGATGAGAAATTTTTAAAAATAAATTAAAAAACTAAATTGACGAATTGGAAAAAAAAAAAGCAAATGAAGAAGAAGATGAAAAAGAAAATTTATTACGATTTGAGATAAGTTGAGGAGAAGAAAATTTGAAATGTTTAAAATTGTTAGTATTTTGAGAGAGGTTGATATCAATTTATTTTGTGTGATTTGTGAAACTGACATTTAATTGTTTTTTTTTCCTTTTAGCATAATAGTCGATAAGGTAATTTATCGACAAGATATGTCTCCGACAATATAATGATATATTCGAAATCTATCAATTTCAATAATTTTTTGTAATTTAGAAAAGAGTAGGAATATGATGTAAATAGATTTTAACACTATTGAATTTATGTAAGTTATACTTTAAAATATATTACATTATTTTTGGGGTAAAACAATTATATATTGTTCATAAAGTTGAAAGTTGATCAGTTTTTTTTTTCAACTTGGATTTTTAATTTTTAGCTTTTTAATACAATTCATAAACTTCAAAATTCGAATGTGTAGTGGATCATTTTCATTCAAATGGTATTGAGTAACTAATGAAAAATCTGAGAGAGAGAAAAGGAAAAAGATTGAGGTGATGAATGTGGCCATAAGGGTGTTCATGGGTTGGTTTGGATCGGTTATTGGTCAAAATCAAAATCAAATCAACTTAGTGGATTTTTAAATTCTCAAAACCAAACTGTAACAACTCATCTTAAGACGAGAAGTTTCACATCGGCAAAACATAGGAGAGATGCTGGATATATAAGTAAATAAGTCTTATCTACTAGTGACACGTTTAAAAGCCGTGCGACCTAGCCCAAATAAGACAATATCCTAGTGGGTTGGGCTGTTACAGATGGTATCAGAGCTACTCTAGAGTTCAACTGAATTTAGAGGCGAGGCAAACCTCGGTGCCGAGTCTAGATGAAATTTCATACGATGGGGCAAATATCAACGAGGACGCTGAGTCCATGGAGTGTGTGTGTATGTAACAACCCATTTTAAGATGAGAAGTCTCACATCAGCAAAACATAGAAGAAATGTTGAACATATAAATAAACATATCCTACCTACTAGTGACGCATTTTAAAGTCGTCTTGACCTAGGCCCAAAGTGAACAATAACACTAGCGGTTTGGGCTGTTACAAAAACCAAACCAATTATAATATACATTTATCGATTTAGTTGTTATCACTTTCGATTTGATTTGGTTTTGTTATTCAGTTGTTAACCATACACAAAAATAAAAATAGCGATACAATCAAAAAGAAGAAAAAATGACAACAATAAAAATAATTAGAACAAATGATATTATAAAACTTTCGATCACTAAATTTACTGTGAATAATATTTCAAAATTCATCATTTTGGCCTAAAAGGAAGAAATAGTGACATTTCTAGTCCTACCAAGAATTTTCATAGACATTCATATAAATGAAATCAATAAAAGAAATGTTCCCGTCTTAAACATTTATGCTTTCATCAAATTAAAAATTAAAATTTGATGAAAACGTATATAAAATATTTAAAATTATTTTTAAAAATGATATATTATGTATATATAATTATATATATATGTGCGTGTGTGTGTAATTTTGTCACGTCCCAAACCTAGGGCCTAGGTGTGACATGGCGAATGAGAACCCGAAGGTCCCCAAACAAGCCTCTTAAATCATACTTG
>JBCEWC010007143.1:0-21874 GCA_038996855.1 Solanum aculeatissimum | reverse complement strand
ACATCTGATTACTTTCCACAATTAATGGAGATGGCAGAGAAATTGATTCGTGAGGGTAAAGCCTATGTGGATGATACCCCAAGGGAGCAAATGCAGAAAGAAAGAATGGATGGAATAGAATCAAGGTGTAGGAACAATAGTGTCGAGGAGAATTTGAAATTATGGAAGGAGATGATTGCTGGTTCAGAGAGGGGAACAATGTGTTGTGTTAGAGGGAAATTGGATATGCAGGATCCTAACAAATCAGTTAGGGACCCAGTATATTACCGTTGCAATCAGACTCCTCATCACAGGATTGGTGCTAAATATAAAGTATACCCTACTTATGATTTTGCATGCCCATTTGTAGATGCTTTTGAGGGGATTACACATGCACTTCGATCTAGTGAGTATCATGATAGGAATGATCAGTATTATTGGATTCAAAATGATATGGGTTTCAGAAAAGTTCATATTTATGAATTTAGTCGACTGAATTTGGTCTATACGCTTCTTAGTAAGCGCAAGTTGCTTTGGTTTGTGCAAAATGGACTAGTCGATGGCTGGGATGATCCTCGTTTTCCAACTGTACAAGGGATAGTGCGCAGGGGGCTGAAGATTGAGGCACTGATACAGTTCATTCTTGAACAAGTAAGATACTAAGGGTGTTGCTTTATTGTTAAGCTGAATACAATTAACATCATCAACCCAAACATGTTTTTAAAATCATTCAGATAATAATTGTGCATCTGGGAAGGCATCCTCTTGGAACAACCACTAATTTCATAATCTAATTAAGCAACACCCGCTCTGTATTTTCTGTCATAAGCCTGAGATAAGAGATGGTGTGTTGTTTTTGTTTTTCATCTCCCCCACCGCCTCCACCTCCCTCCTTTTTTGGTTTGGGGGGGGGGGGGGGACATCGTTACATTTATTGCTTGCTGGACTTACATTTGTTGTCTGAAGCATTGTAGAGCAAGTCCATGACTAATCTGACAATCTGAATTATTAAGTATTGTTTATATGTTTGATATTGTATTTTGAAGCCTAAAGAACATTCTTCACAAAATCTTTAGGGAGCATCAAAGAATCTCAATCTAATGGAGTGGGACAAGCTATGGGCCACTAATAAGAAGATCATTGATCCTGTATGTCCTAGGCATACCACTGTTATTGAAGAAAGACGAGTTCTATTGACTTTGAGTAATGGGCCAGATGATCCTTTTGTACGTATTATACCCAAGCATAAAAAATATGCAGGTGCTGGGGAAAAAGCAACAACTTACACCAAGAGAATCTGGATAGACTATGATGATGCTGTATCAATCTCTGTCAACGAGGAAGTAACATTGATGGACTGGGGCAATGCAATAGTTAAAGAGATACAGAAGGACCAAGAGGGTAATGTTACTCATCTGTCTGGGATCCTGCATCTTGAAGGGTCAGTTAAAACAACAAAGTTAAAGCTCACTTGGCTTCCAGAGAGTGATGAACTTGTTAAACTCTCTTTGGTTGATTTTGATTATTTAATTACCAAAAAGAAGGTATGGCTCTTTTCACTTCCATATGTTTTATATTCAGGCAGGGTCTCAAAGTTCAGCGTATCCTTTAATTAAATTTATCTATAGTCTTTCTATTAAATTTTGAGTTCTAATGTAATTAAATTCTTAGAACCTAAGACTATTTTATGGTTATGCGAAGTTAGGAAACTGCAAAATAATATTGTTCCCATGTATAATAATAATAAGAGGCTATTAAGAAGGGGCTATTATTTCTTGAGTAACAATATTAAACAGCAACAACGTCATACCCTTGGGGAGGGCAGGATCTATGCAGACCTTACCCGGGGGCCTTTGTGGGGTAGAGAGGCTGTTTCGGATAGACCTTCGGCTCAAAAGTCTGAAATAATAGGATTGATACAAATAAATCGAAGTTTGTCTTTCTACATTTGGATAGAGTTCTGAGATGTATTGGAAATAAGGATAATTTTAGTCTTCTTTCGCAAATGACTTCGAACTTGGGAATGATGAGTATCCTATTAGTGTATAGCTCGGTGTAGACAATATTTCAGTGTTCACACACTATTACTGCAAAGCATGAAGATCTAGCCTATCCTTTTTTTTTTTTTTTGGATGAGCAATTCTAGCCTATCCTTTTAGTAAACTCACTCTGGTCTTTCTTTACTAAACAATGGTCAGTTGAATTTGCCTTTCTTAGTTAAATTCTTAGAACTTTTGAGTCTTACAATTAAAAATAAGAATAGGGAGGTAATAGGTCATCCATAAAGTATTGAGTGTGTAAATGACTTTTCTGGACAACTTTAGGGTGCGCCTTATGACTTTTCCCTTTAGGAATTTTTTTTAAATGATATGATTCCTTATATAATGGTAAGAACCTTTGATTTAGTATTAAGATTGATCCAGGCATATATGCAATTTATGTGGTTTAGATGGAGCTTATGGGAAATATTGGTGATGAATTATTTGGGTTGTCTACATAAGAAATATTAGAACTTATGAATGCTGAGTTACTATTGTTGTCGAGGCATGTCAAACATTTAAACAATGGTAGAGATTGGGTTGTCTATATCAAAATATTAGAACTTAATGAACGCCGAGTATGTTATACTATTGATGTATGTCAAGCATTTAAGAATGGTGAAACGACTTTTTTTTGCATGCATTGGTCAAGAGTGCCCTTCTCAATTTGAGCAGTGGTGAAACAATATTCTTGCCAACATTGACAGAGTGCCCTTCTCCATACTAAGATTGATTTAATGATACGAACTTTATTAGTAGATTCTGTTTTGTACAAATTTTGGGGAAGTAGATGATAGGAGGGATGGTCGGGAAAACAAAATGTAATAAAAGCAGAGAGTACTATGATCTCCGTTTATAATCCATTACAGCGTAATGGAACGAACTAGTATCCATTGAGCCTTACTCATTGACAATGTACGTTTGAAAGTAATGAAATGCCTTTCATAATGTTCTGATTTCGTGTGATATTTGTTGTCCACCTGAACTTAGTAAAATGGAATGCCTTTCATAATGTTCTGATGTGGAGTGATATTTGTTGTCCACCTGAACTTGGTAGTTCACAGAATACCTGTGATGAAGGTGTTTACTGCAACAAAGCTTTTGCTAATAATGGGTTGATCACGTACTGAATTGCTAATTTTTGGTGTTGCAGCTCGAGGAAGACGAGAATTTTATTGATGTTGTTAATCCTTGCACGAGGAAGGAGACTCCAGCACTAGGTGATTCTAACATGAGAAACTTGAAGCGTGGAGACGTGTTGCAGCTGGAGAGGAAGGGCTACTTCAGATGTGATGTTCCCTTCTTAAGACCACAAAAGCCCATTGTTCTTTTTGCCATCCCAGATGGTAAACCTCAACCAGTGTTACGGTTTGCAGTCCCAGATGGCAAAACAAAATGAAGAGACCAGTTGATCAATCACATCATCGGTGCTGGGTTAATTATGAAAAGAGACTGAAATCCTTCTAATGCATGCTGTGATTGGATCACCAATCTTTAATTTTATTGTTAGCTTGTACTAGTTGAGAATTTTGTTGCATCGCAGACCTCGATGTCTGCATATCTAAAACATGTACCTGTTTGATCAATTCTAGTTTGCTATTTGGATAAAACAGCTCTGGTTATAAGTTCTTGCTAACTTTTACCTGATGGAGTTAGTTGTCTTTAATTCACCAAAATCATTTGCCTTTTTCGTGCTTGCAGAAGAATCACATTGTGTGATCTGATTGTCTCCTGTTTGAAGTCAAGTTTGCATAGAAAGGACTACGTTTTCTGTACTAAATCGAAAGGGCACGAGGATAACAGACACTTCTTAAACTTTTCACCTGCTTGTCCTTAGAGCACGACCTTGTGTTTAACAATTTTTGTACCATGGACAATATATATAACTTTTAATACTTTTGACTAATTTCCTATTTGGAGTCCTATTCTACTGTTGGACTATAATATTTTCTTAAAACACTTGAAAACAAATATATATTAAAAAAATGTTTATCAATAACATTTCAATGATATTCTGCAAATGGGGTATGAAAGGGTAAACATAAGTATATTTTATCTATACTTATATGAGAGGCAGAGGTAAAAAGGTTGTTTCCAAAATATTCTAGACTCAAATGCATAAATTTAAGATTTTATAATATTCGTTTCAAAGATTCTTTATATACTGCTGCCCATTTAATTAAGTGAGACGTTTAGGAGAGTAGTACAGAAATATTACTTTAAAAACAAATAGTATGGACCAAAGGATTACTTATTATATTTCCAACTATTAAATCATGTCAAGAACTCAGCACTCTGTTGGTCCACAAGATACATAACAGCCTTAGCTACCATCTTTCCCTATGAAATGCTAAGTTACTTTTTCCTTAAAAAATTAGAAAGACCATGCTCATTTTTTGCATCCCACTTTGCAAATATTTTGTTTTAAAAAAATGATGTTTTTTTTTTTGACAAAATTTAATTTTAACTTTTCACATGACATGTTTAAGATCATAAGATTAAAAAGTATTTTAATATATTTGACATAACTTTGTTCTCTTAAACTCAGTGTCAAGTCAAACTAGGTCTTTTTTTTTTTTGAAACGGAGGGAATAATAGTATATTGCATTTTCTTTCAAGTTTAGGATTGGGAATGATCATAGAAAAAAGTAATTGTGAATGAATAATTGTATTACTTTCGAACTCTCTAAATCAAACAATTTACTGTATATATCGTTGGTCTAAATCTGTAGAAATTACACGTTTGTTTAATTCTTAAAATCAGTTAGAGTCGTTAATTACTCAAGAAGCAAACTTTGTTCATTCACTCGAAAGACAAACATAATGATAGAGGTAGGTCAACCAACCCTCTATAAAAAGATCACCTAACCCTCTTTTATTTTCATCTCCTTTTGTGGTCTCAACTTTAGAAATTTCAATACTACGAAAGTATTCTATTTAATCGTTTTTGCCGCAGGACAATTTTCAGTGGCGTGCACGAGATTTTACATAAATAATACATTAGTCAATCATCACAATTTGATTTGTAAGGGAGTTTGCACAATATGACATTATGGTGGTATCTGAATTTCAAAATTAGTATTACTTTAGAAATTCAAGATAGAAATAGTGATGGTTTCCAAGTACATCGTTATATAAAGAATTATTTATTTTTAATAGGTCTCAATTCTCGAGAAATATTTATTAAATAAGGATAACTTAGTAAATTATACGCTTGTTATTTTTTTAATCAAATTAAATAAGCTAAAATAACATTTAGCACGGAGAAAGTATCTTTCTGTTCCGTATGCAAATTGATATTTAATTAGTTTGTGTTATTTTCACGACAACACCCCACCCAGGTTGATTTTTCTTTTTCCTGTTTTTTGAAGTCCTTATGTAAATTATCAATCCCCTTGAAAGAAATAACCAAAAGATACTAACTAATAATTCACCTAACCCTCTTGATAGTGTGAGGACCTTTACTGCTTTTTGCTCTGTCACCATCCATATCATAACTTACTTGAAAATCCCTCATTATATTGGTACAGTTGTTCTTCACTACTGACATCTCATTATCCAATTTTTTTCTGATGATACAATCATCCCGTTTTGCCCTCTTTTCTTGAATCTACTTTCCAAATCTAAATTGCTTTAGACACAAGTGACTTCAAAACTGGAGATTTCTTAGTTGCGTAAAGAAAATTAGACAAGTAGGTAGTTGAACATTATTTCGAAAACTCCTTTTAGGATATACATTACGCAAATCATCTTTGAAGATCAATCTTTTGACTAGCACGTCATGAGAGCTAGGTGCTTGTCGATACAATTGTGTGGAAAGAGATCACATTAACAATAGGCTATTACAACATTATTGGTGATAAATTTTAAAAAGACAAAAAATAAATCCAATCCGACCCCATCTTTTATGAACCCACAAATCTTTGTCAATTAATTAAACGAAACATTTATTTCTTAGGTGCAAGCCTTGACTTAATTTTCTCGATTTGCTTAGTACCAACTTGGAATGTTTTAGTCAGGACACTATCAGGAACAGTTGGTGATGAAGCGAACAACGTTGTTGCAATCGATTGAGTCCCCGGCAACTGGCTGTTGAATGCCGAGATGACGGCTGCCGGAACATCCCCATTGTTCTGCTGGAAATGCACAAGTCCTCTAGGGAAAGCAAACACTTCACCTTTTACAATGTGTTTTGAAATCAGAACATTAGATGTTGTAATAAAACCAACGTCTAATTCACCCTCTAACACAAAGATCATTTCAGTAGCACGAGGATGAGTGTGAGGTGGGTTAATTCCACCAGGGGCATAGTCTATACGAGCCATCGACACACCAAGTGTGTTAAGGCCAGGGACTTTCATGACATTTGCACCTGTGACCACGGAACCAAATGTGTTGTTGGTAGCACCTGCCTTTGCTATGACCATGGATGAAAAGTCTATTTCTGAAAAATTCTTCTTGCAAAGATAACCATTTACGGTTAAACCTGTTTTCATGTACATAAAACAGAAAATTTCATGATTAACCCCAGCATGTTAATGTGCAAGACAATTTTTTTCTTGCATATATAGTAGTGTTAGCTAACTACTACGTACTGTACTTTTTATCCGTCACTTTAGAAAAAAGAATTTAATCTCTAACATATTTATCACTTTGAAAAATAAAAGAAAACATCATTGTTTTTTTACGATTCAAAATCTTATACTCTAAGAAGATATATAGTTATTAATATACTCATTTGAAGGAGAGATAAAATATCCTTTATGATTGATCACAAAAGTGGGTGTACCAACTGCTCTTTATAACGACAAAGATATTATATTTGGTGGCCATCGTCACCCGCTTTAATCAATACTCACTTATCCTGATTAAGAAAACATTAATTAGGAATAGTTTTTTTTTTCCTTATTTATATTTTAAAAAATTATGATAGTTTAAGACAATGGAGTATGTTCTATAACCTAAGGATCAATCGAAAATAATTTTTTTATCTCTAAGTAGAACTAAAATTTGCGTACACTTTACCCTCCTCATATCGAGGGATTACCTGGTGGTATATAGCAAAATTTGGATTTTGATTGAAGACTACTATACATATATGGCACAAGGTACTAACTAATATGGTCAATTTTCTCTTTTAATTTTTGTCAGCTAATTTATATAGTTGGATCTTGATTCAACACTCGTAACAAATCCTGTAACATAATTAAGCAAGAAGAAGCAGCAATGTGGACAAGTAGAAAAGTCAATATCCACAGCAAATGAGAAATTAAGCCCTCAACCTTAATAAGGCACAAAGACACTTATCAAGAATCTATACCTTTGAAAAAATATAATCAAGAATCTACTTTCTCAGTCTCAAAGAAACCAAAAAAGAATTAAGAAAATTAAAGAAATGGTAAAATAGAACTTACTTGAAGTAAGATCAGCCACACAAACATCTTGAAGCATGTCTGGATCTCCAGCAGAAGCTTTATCTAAGCCAATGGCTAACACAGCCATAATCATTATTACAACCAATTCTCTAAACCCAGACATGGTGGAATTAAGAAGAAAAGTATTAGCAAAAAGAAAAAAAATCCTTTTATTTTCTTTTTTGATAGTCAATAGAAGATTGTTTTATAAAGAGAAGACTCTTGCTCACTTGGGGACAATGGAGGGATAAAATTGGATGGGCTTTATTTATAAGAGGGGAAAAACTTAAGTAGACTTTGAAGTCACGTGAGGAAAGCGTGCGGATGCAAACGCAAGAACACTCAAAGCAAAGACATCTTTTCGCGTGAGAGATAAAAATAAATAATCCTAAAATAAAAAAAATTATTTAGATATAAAATTTTGATAGTTTAAAATTTTATTTCATTATTTATATTATAATGATGAGATAATTTATTTCCGATAAGGAGACCCGCACGGGAATCCAGTACAATGGGCTTTTCTGTACTTTGACAAGACCTCATTAATTTATAGGATTTTAATGATAATTTTGTATTCCTCAAGTATTTTATTCTGATTATCACGAACATTACTTTGATCTTAATTAGTGTATTTATTTAATTATATAAGGTTAATGTGCTAAACTTTATCTTAATTAAAAGATAAGAGTTTTATGATAATCATTAAATTAATTCTTTGATTTTTTTTCCCCTTCCTATAGTACTCATTCTTCTATTCAATCTTTAATTTTCCTTCCTTTTATTTGTTCAAATACCAAATAAATTGCCTATCAAGCCTATGATTATATATGATTCCAAATATGGAAGACCTCAAAAATCTTTTCAATCTCAAATCACAAGAGACAAATGAAAATTTTATCTTTTATTGAAGAAATATATTTTCAGGTGAGAGTCTTTTAAAATATAAATTTAAGTAATTTTTGTGACAATCGAAGCAAAATAAAATAAGTTTTATATATTAAAAAGAATAAATTTATTTAATTTTGTGTAACGAACATAAAATTAAATGACCATTCATGAATTTAACTCTATCATCACTCTTTATATTTCAATAACCCGTCATAAATTTGATAAATTTAAAATGATAAAAATTACTATAACAACTTTTAGAACAATTCAGAAGAATTGGACAGTTCTAATGTGATGAAATTAAATGTTTAGCAATAACAATAAAAACAGTGACAATAACAATAATAATAATAATTGACAAATTATTTAAAAAATCAACTTTTCACATTATGATTTTGATAGACCGTGCCTTAAAAGGGAAGCAAATAGTATACATCACATTAATTGCTCAAATTTATTTAAGTTTATATATATATATATATATATATAATCCAAAAAATAAGGAATTAAACATGGTTGCTTGACCTCAATCTTAACTCTACTCGGCATAGCAAATGTCACGGATGACATCTATTTGGGATATCAAAATCACAATAATAATTATACTCATATATAGTTAGATTTTTTTTTATTTTATAAATGTCAAAATTTTTTTCAGAGAATCAATTCTTATGTTATATTTATTTTCTTATATCGAATTTTTATCTGTAATAATAATAAACATCTTGATTAAAATATCGCTACGTGTAAAGTTACTCTTTATAACACATTATCTAATTCTTTTTAGGTAATATCATGACTAACCACTTTTATAAATATAGAATCTTATCAATAATACGTCTAGAAACTTTTGACAAAATATTTTGATATTTAATATGAATATATATATTTCCTCAAGCTTATGATTTAACATTTAAGTTTCTAAGTTCATAATATTAAAGAAATAAAAAATCAGACTTCACACTTTTTTTAAAATTTTTCTATGTCTATAACAACCAAATATTATTATAGATGTATAACAAACTCGTGCTTTAGCAACAAAAAAAATACTCAAAACCAACAATGTTGTTATAAAGAATTTTGACTTTATCGATCATGTTAATAATACAATTCAAATTAATCCATACATTGAACTTAATTATTGCTTCACTTTCGTTTTCAACTTGTCGCAGAAATTATTGCTCACCTACTCGAAGTGAAAACAATTAGCAATCTACCTGTTAATTAAATGTACATGTAGCGTATTTCTGAAATTATGTTATTTCTTCTGTCTTACTTTAGTTGCCAAGTTATTAGCTAACTTGATTTTGATGGTCATTTCTTGACCATTTTTAGTGTCATATATGCTTGACCTTGATTGATTATTAATGTTATTTAAGAATTAACAACGTACGTACAATGAAACAAATTAATACCACACAGTTAATTGATTAAGCTATTGTACCAAAGCACTAAATATGTTAAGAAAAATCTGATTTGTTTAAATTATCAATGTCTTTGGTGTTTAGCCAAAATTGATGTTATGCATCATGAACGATGGGTTGGTCAAATAATTAGGACTATTTGGCCAAATTAAGATTTAAGGGTGTGTCATTTTGTCCTAACATGGAACAATTACAAAGTACTTCATTTTATTTTACTTTATCCCTATTGACTTTACACTTCTCTTAAAAAAGTATTTATTAAGAGTTTATTTTACTAAATTAGTCTTATTAGTCATATTTTGAAAATTAATGTAAATTTGATTGCCTATGCTCTATGTAGTTTTTCTTTCTTTTTTATACACTATGTAGTTATTTATGATAGAGATAGTATTGTTGAAAAGAAAAATCTTAGAATTTGTTCAAACAGACGATTAAAAAGAAATTTCATCTTCTTAGTAATAATATGGAGGGAGCATAAAAACTTACGGTATTCAGATAGATGACAACAAAATATTGTTTCCATTTCAAAAGATATATATTCTTCCAATTTTATCCTTATTTAAATAAAAAAAAAATTATATTATCAAAAAATTACAGTATTTATTAAGGATAGATTGGTAAAAATATATCTTACTTTCTACACATGAATAATTTTCTTCAAAGAATGTGCCTAAGCTAAACATACCATTTCTTTTCAAATGGATGGAGTAATTTATAGTTTAGGTGCTTTACGTTTGTAGCATTTGTACTTTTCCTACACTAGATATGTATATTCGACCAACAAACAAGACGGGTTGTTTGAAACTAAAATAGTGTCAATAATTAATGGAGGTAATAGGATTTTAATTTTCAAGTACAACGTTATGATCAGGGAAGACATTTTCTTTTACGATACGTACGTGGCGTAGGGTGAAATGTAAATGAAGGCGTTTGTTTTATGTCATTTTCTTGCTATATCCTTCATTATATGGTATAGTACTCCCATATTATGAGGAAAAATCGAAAGAAAGAAGAGGGCAAAAGAACCCGCCAGACTCAACTCTTAATAGTTTAATATTGATGGACAAGAGGTGTTGCTCGATCCTGACTTCTAACGTTAAAATTATGGATTCGAATTAAAAAAGAAACAAAAAGAGATTAAAAAAAATTATTGAGCTCGTTACTATCCACAGGAATAATGTTGATAATAGTCTATGCAAATTTTACAAATATTGATAGAGGACAAAACAAAAGGGTAACTTTGCTAGAAGGAAATCAAAAGAAATGCTTATTACATATTAAATGCAGTGGTAGAGCCAAGATTTTCAATGAAAGAATTCAAAATAAGAAGTATTGAACATACAAACCAAATGAAGAAGATTTAATATCTAATATATAAATATAAAAATAAATTTTATCATGTATAAATAAATAAACCCTCCAACGACCTAGAGCATGCTCTCTCTACCCTAGGTGAATCCCCTTATTCTCCAAATAAGATTTGATATTGTTTTACCACAATATGTTTTGTCTTTTTTACTCAATAGCACGAGTCAATTTAAATTTTCGTTCAAGAAAATATATGTTGATGTTACCAAATATGTTAATTTACGTGGATGTCCACTACACAAATTTTACTCTGAATTACCTCTTGTCATTATGCTTCACTTTTTCGGTGATCTCAAATCCTTAATGTCATGTTCTTCATTTTTTCATAAATCTCTTATTTATGACTATTTTTTATATACTTCTATGTCACGCTATAAAAAGAGACAAAAGAACTCAAAATGTAGACACTTCCATATACTTGGAAGAATAACCAAGTTTCCTCTTTTATCTCTCTTCATTTTTTGTCTACTTGTTTCAAAAGTCAAGAAATTTTCTTTCTATTTTTCTTAGTCGAGGTTAGAGGATGTAACACACATAGACAGTTTTAGTATCTGCGATATGTATGGACAGCTGAATTATGTTGGTTCAGAACATTATGAGGGCTTTTCAAAAGGATTTAGCTTATCCACTAACAAGGCAAAATCTTTTTACTCTATATACCCGTATAATTTGACTTCCTACAATATGTTTATCTTATTTTTTAGATTATATTAATTTACTTGGTGTGAAATAGTGTATAGTTATATTTCAAGTCATCGAACAATACAGAAAGTCTAACACTTTAGATAATGAGTTATAGAAGTTTAGAAACATAAAAAATACAGAATGAGATCGATCACGTTTATTCTTGACCAACAGAGAAACAATAGGGTGTTACAACATTATTGGAGATAAATTTAAAAAAGGAGAAACAAAATTAAAATCCATTCCCCATCGTATATGAACCCACAAATCCCTATCAATTAACAAGCTCACCAAAGAAAATATTTGTCACAATAGCAATTAATTAACGAAAATTAAGTTTATTTCTTAGGTGCTAGCCTTGACTTAATTTTCTGGACTTCCTTAGTACCAACTTGGAATGTTTTAGTCAAGACATGATCAGGAACAGTTGGTGATGAAGCGAACAACGTTGTAGCAATCGATTGAGTCCCCGGCAACTGGCTGTTGAATGCCACGACGACGGCTGCTGGAACATCCCCATTGTTCTGCTGGAAATGCACAAGTCCTCTAGGGAAAGCAAACACTTCACCTTTTACAATGTGTTTTGAAATCAGAACATTAGATGTTGTAATAAAACCAACGTCTAATTCACCCTCTAACACAAAGATCATTTCAGTAGCACGAGGATGAGTGTGAGGTGGGTTAATTCCACCAGGGGCGTAGTCGATACGAGCCATCGACACACCAAGTGTGTTAAGGCCAGGGACTCTCATGACATTTGCACCTGTCACCACGGAACCAAATGTGTTGTTGGTTGCTCCTGCCTTTGCTATGACCATGGATGAAAAGTCTATTTCTGAAAAGTTCTTCTTGCATAGATAACCATTTACAGTTAAACCTGTTTTCATGTACATAAAACAGAAAATTGCATAATCAGCATGTGTTACTGAAACTGTAAAGATAAGAGAGAAGTATTGAAAACAATTCTAAATTTAACGTGGATTATTACTCTTGCCCCCTAATTATTGACAACCTTAAAAATATCCTAGCTCAGTTTAGGAGTGTTTCAATGCTTCTCTTGACTTTTTATTAAAAGCTCCACACTTACAAGAGTTTGGGACCTTGCTATGTCATGTGGCAAATAGAAGGTATATTTAAATTAAGTCAGTCAAATAGAAGGAAAAATAGGAAACTAATAATTCACGATAAATTCATGTGTTAAGTATATGTAACTATATTTTTTTTAAATAGTCCAGCTAGATATTGGACCCCCTGAAAAAGGCTACCTCTTTTTCCGAATTGAGACAAGATGAATAATGGTAGGTAGGTACTCATTGTTGGTCCCAAATAAAGAGATCCATAATATTTTTCACTTCAGAAAATCAAGGTGTTAATTATTTTCATCAATTTGATTGCTGTTTGGTACTATTGTCACCAGTTGCCATTTAGAAATAGTATAAATCCTAGACTTTACAGCCAATTAACGGGGAGATACAGTTTTGTACGGCTCTTTATAAAATTATTTTAACTTTATCTTTTACTTACGAAACTCCAACCAATATTTTGGAGATTATACCGAATATATTTGTTGTTATAATTTTTTTTTTCAAGATATTTTCATTTTTTCACACATTAATCTGAAAATATCATTTTTTTTTATTTAATTCATAAATGATAATAGGAGACCATTTCCTCCCTTATAAATTTTACTTTTGTTCAAGTTTCCTATACTTTATTTTATTTAAATAAATGTAAGCTAATTTAATATGGTCAGTTTTCTACTTCCTGCCAGCTATTATACAGTTGGAGCTTGATTAACATTCATAATAAATCCCTAACAAGAAGAAGAAGAAGAAAAAGTAATTTGGACAAATAGAAAAGTCAACATCCACTACAAATGAGAAATTAATTAAGGCAAAGAAAACCAGAAAACAAGAATGAGAGAGACCCAAAACCCCAACTTTAATAACAACAGATCAAGAAAAGGAATTATTATAAAAAATTAAATGTGAAAATAGAACTTACTTGAATTAAGATCAGCAACACAAACATCTTGAAGCATGTCTGGATCTCCAGCAGAAGCTCTGTCTAAGCTAATGGCTAACATAGCCATAACCATAATTACAGCCAATTTTGTGAAAGCAGACATGGTGGAATTAAGGAGAAAAAAATTAATAGTAATATTTTGTTTTTATTTGACCAAAAAGAGAGGCACAGAAATAGAGAAGTGCTGCTATGAGACTTTAGAAACAAAATTGGATGGCCTTTATAACGGAAACGTTAGTAGACTTTGAAGTCACGTGAGGAAAGCGTGCGGTGTGTAAACGCAAGAACCATGCTGTTTTTTTTCTCTTCCACCCAAAGTGAAGAGAGGCCCACATATGGGGCCCAGTAAAGTCCGTCCTGAATCAGGCCTCAGTTCTGGCTAATGTGTAAAATATAGATACTAATTTGACTTCGTGCCGTTGACGAGTCATCTTTCCATTATTTGACCCAAATTTTAGAACCATTCATAAGTTGGATAATTCTAATGTGACAAAAATTAATGGAAAAATTATGCGGATAAGTAAATTATAATAGTTCATTAGCTAATATAGCTATAATTTGAATTATTACGATTTACGATAAACATCTAGCTGTAATTACAGTTTGAGTTTTGTATAATTTACGTGATTTATACAAACGATGCACGCATAGCGAAATATACAAATACTGTGAATTATACAAACGTTATACAAAAAGTGCGAATTGTATAGTGAAATATACAAATATTGCGCAAATTATACACGTTGTTATAACTATAGTTACGAAATGTAATAACTCAAACTATAGCTATGGGGCATAATTAAGCTTAATATGTTTGTCATTTATGAAATTTAAATTAATTTAGTGACTTTCACAGAATAATTGATAAGTGATACAAATTATATTTTAATGAGTTTTGCAAATATAATTGTAATTGACTAATTATTTCAGAACTTAACTCTCCATCTAATTTTTTAAAAGAAGGAATTCAACAAGGTTGCTTAACCTCCATTCAACTCTTCGCCGCATCGCAAGTGTCATGGATGACATATCAATTTGAGATATAAAAATAACGTTAAATAAGAGTACTCATTTATAAGTCTTTTTTGGTGATAAAAGTACGAATCGATTAGGTAAATAATACACTTTCAAATTAATCCATATATACAACTTAATTATTGCTTCACTTTGTCTTTAAACTTGTCAGAGAGAATTGTTCACCCACTCGAAATGAAAACAAATAGTCAGTATATATTCTACTACAGTTAAATTAGGATAAATGTTATTCTTTCCGTCTTTTACCTTAATATATACTTTTAGTCGATCACCTAATTTGATTTTGATGATCATTTTGTCCATTATTGGCGTGATGCACTGCTGCTTGACCTCGATTAATAACAACGTAACACATATGCAATGAAACAAATTAAGACCACACAATTGAATGTTTTAGAATTGGAACAATACGTTGGAAATCTTGTTGGTTTTGATAACAGAATATACTCCGTATTAGTGTAATGGCTTACTATGTATAAAAATAATACGAGATATGGTTTATAAATAATACGTATATATTAGTTTATACATAGATTGCAAACATTTTCTCTAATACCTCTCCTACCAAACAACCCCTCTGAATAATCTGACGTAGTATAATTTTCAGTCTTTGGTGTTGATCAAAATTGAGTTATGCATCATTGACGATCGGTAGGTCAAATATTAGGACTATTTGCCCAAATTAAGGTGTGTCATTTTGTCCTAACATAGGACAACGACAAAGGAAAAAAGCTTAGACTATTCGGACCGATGAAAATAATAACAATTTATAGTTAAGAAATTAAACTTTATATTTTTGTAGCACTTACTTTTCCTACAGTGAATATTCAACGAAGAAATAAAGAAACAGTTTGGTAAAATTATGATCGAGCTTATATGGAATAATGTTGAAGTGGTCTCTACGGCAAATAAGATGATTGAGGGAAGCTAAAGAGGAAATGGATTGGCATATGAAGATCAAGGAGGAGCGTAGATGCATTAGTGAGAAGGTGTGAGAGGTCGACTATAACAGGTTTTAGGAGAAGTAGAGATAGTCCCGAAAAAAATTGCAAAGGTGATTTAACAAGATATGACATATCTTTAACTTACTAAGTAGATGACCCTGGTTAGGAAGATTGAATAAGGGTAAAGGAGTAATAGGTAGGCAAGCATTGTAGTATTACCTGTTGTTTAATTTTATTTGTTCTATTTATATTTTTATTTTGTTGTCAGTTTTTTCTAATCATGCTTTGATTACATTTATTTTGAATCAATAATCTATCAAAAACAACCTCTTTACGCAAAGGCAAGGATAAGGTCTGAACCTCACTTGTGAATTTATACTGAATATATTGTTGTTATAAATAAAGAAATAATTTGAAAACTAAAAATAGTGTCATTGTTGATGAGGTATGATATCAATGTTTCGAATTGGAAGACTTTTACCTTTACGTTTCGTGGCCTAGTCTAAAACGTAAATAAAGGCGTCTGTTTTTATGTCTTTTTCGTGTTATCCTTAAGTATTGTAGAGTCTGGAAAGTATATGAAGAAAAAGTGACAGGGTTTACTATTCAATATTATGGTAAAACTCTGTTGAAGACGACATTTGTTGTTAGGACTTCCTCAATTTGTTGTATTGTCAGTGAACAACATCTTGAGCAGTTTACAAAAGGAAATCATAGATCTAAGTCCGAGATAAAACTGTAAATATTTATCCGTGTCGATTGCTGACATCAATCAATAAATATATGATTCATAGTAATTAATTAATACAATTTCATCCGAAATTATTCCTTAACCATGATAAATTTATATGATTTAATGTAAACATTTGATATGGATCACTAAGTCAAAATATAAAAATCTCTTGGTTTGGTAATAACCGACGGGTCCATATTTTTTTGAAGTTTGAACTAATGTCAACTGTGTCTACTCAAAAATGGCTCTATCATACTTACAGAGACATATTTGTTCATTATTTCAAAATATTGAGATACATAAGGATTGCAGGGGCATAAGAACATCGATTGAAGGATGGTCATTAAAAGATTGTTTTGCGTATATATAGAAAATAATATTGTATATACATTATGAACATCCATAGGAAATTTCAAGCTTTGAAGTGAAAGGTATGACAATATCTCAATTGAGGAGAACCATGTGACACGGGCAAAAAAAATAAAATAAAATATATATTGTAATAACACACATTATTGTTACATGATGATGAGAAAGCTAAGTAGAATTCTCTCTTATTGACATTACAAAAAATGAAAACATCACCCACTTGTTAACAGAACAACATCAATTAAACTTTTACTTAATGCCTGGGTGCAAATTTTGACTTAATCTGCTGAACTTGCATAGTACCAATTTGGAATGTTTGAGCCAAGACATCATCAGGAATACCTGGTGATGCTGCAAACAACGTTGTCGCAATAGATTGTGTACCAGCTAACTGGCTATTGAAGCCAGCAATAACAGCTGCTGGAACTCTACCATTGTTCTTTTGGAAATGAACTAGTCCTCTAGGAAACACAAAGACTTCTCCTTGTACAATGCGTTTGGCGATCAATACATTGGCTGTAGTAATGAAACCAACATTCAATTCACCTTGTAAAACGTAGATAATCTCAGTGGCTCGTGGGTGGAGGTGGGGTGGGTTAATGCCACCAGGAGCATAGTCGATTCGAGCTAGGGACACACCTAGGGTGTTAAGGCCTGGAATATTCAGAACGTTAGCTCCAGTGACAAGGGAACCAAATGTGTTGTTTGTGGCACCTGGCTTTGAAATGGCCATTGACGAGAAATCAGCCACGGAGAACATGTTCTTGCATGGAAATCCGTTCAGCTTCAAGGCTGTTACACAATCAGATCACTCATAAGTTAAGTAATTACATACAAATAAATGATATCGAACTGTCCAATACTATTGAAGCCGCGTCTTAACTTACTTGAGGTGAGATCAGCAACACAAATATCCTGGAGCATATCTGGATCTCCAGCACTGGCTTTATATGAGTTGATTGTTAACACTGCCATAATTACCACAATTAAAGGAATAATCTTTCTAAGAGCAGCCATTTGGAATTGGATGAAGCAAGTAAACAGGGGAAACAAACAGAGAAGATTCAACTTTGCCTTATATTAATTTGTTTGGATAATGAAAAGAGAAATTTGGCAGTTTATTTATAGGGTGAGAATTCCAAGCCGGCTAAATCAAAGTGATATACTTGGAATTTTAGTTGACATAGATAATTTGTGTGCAAGAGCACGAAACATGCCATTTGGTAATTGACAATAATCTATTCGAATTGTTATCAAGTTTAATACAATATATCCTCATTGTAATAGTATTAATTTTCTTTAAGGAAATCAGCTTCTTTACTTAAAAAGAAAAAAAAAAGTAGAAATAAGAAATAGTCTCCATTATATTACAATTTGACATGTTCTAACAAGCTAAAACCACAAGTTGACTTTCATAAAATTGAAATGGTACTATACATATATTATAATTAATGAGTGTGAATAGGTTTATGCCGGAGCTCATAGGAATAATTACGGTCTAAGGTCTAGTTGGTAACCTGGGAATGAAAACTTAAAAAGAATTATGTTGACTAATTATTACTTAGCATATAATATTTGGTTCTCTCTTCTCCTTAATTAGGAAAGTTTACAAGCAAGAGATTGGAAAAGGTCTATTAAGGATGAAGGGTACAAAGCAAGTAGCTAGAGAATATTTGTTGTAACGAATGACGGTGCTTCTTAATTATCCTAAAATTAAACTGCATGACATGGCTCTTTTGACATCCAATAAATGCGTAATTCACCACATTTTGAAAAATTATTTAGCATAAAGGTATATTTTTACAATCAGAATTTCAGAAATCGGAAGTGCATATATCAATCACAACGATAGTCTATATCTACTGCTTAAACTTTAAACCGTACATTTGTAGCAGTATGCTATAAAATTTTGAATTTTACTTAAATCGTCAATGTCTTTCTGGAACAGTCTCTATATCTTTTATAAGATAGAGATAAGTTCAACGTAAACAATATCCTCCCTTTCACTTTACTTGTTGAAACACTCTGTCGTTATGCAAAGGTAATTGAAGGCCTCAAATGGACCACGTCCAAATCAAATCAGATGATAATTCAACATAGTTAATATAAAAATTAAAGAAAGAATTAAATAGTTTGGAACTCAGGACACATCAGATATCCTTGTGTAAACATTTATGGATTCTCCCCTTATGTGAACAGAAGCAACCTAATTAATTATGAGTATGATATCCTATTCACGTCAGGAAAGCACAATGAAAAGGTGAATACTTATCTTGAATGTGTGAATATATAACACTCTGTCCACTTTAACATACACAGAGAAAAAAAGTATATATAATAATAATAATATAATATTTTTTTAATATATTTAGCTTGCCAATGTAATTATATTTGGCTGCTGGACCAATGTGTAACTAAAATTAAAAAAAAATCCTAGTAGTTTAGATTGTACATTGACCCTAAAAACTGGGAGAATGTATTATAATTTAAGAAAGGTAATTAATGAATGATACAATTCAATTTCATTATCCAACTGAGTATTACTTTCGTTCCAAATTAACTTAATTTTTTAGGATTTTTTAAATGTTCAAAATAGTTGAATTTTTTAAAGTTCAAGATGAATTTTTGAGACTTGTCATATTTTTCTTTTCATTTATTGAAGTTTTATATTTTCTAGGAGATAAATTACGATATATATTTATAACTTCACAAAGGCTAATAGTCGAAAGTATGATTTAAATTATGTCTTTGAATATTTTTTCTAATATGTGTGCATTGTCTCACAAATTAAATTAAAATGAGATGAAAAATGTATTTCCATTCAAATCCAAGTCCAATCTATGAAAAAGAAAAAGTATAAATTTTACAAATCCCATAGTGTAGGTAACTAATTTCAATATATCTCCACCGTTTGTAAAATTACAAAAATTCCTTAAAAATGAGTTTATCGGGATACACTGATTCATTATATACCGATTCACAAGTATCGGGATACACATGACTATGAATCACCTATGTGTAAAAGATGTGAATCGGGTATATATAAAAACACATGACTATGAATCACCTATGAGTAAAAAGATATGAATCGGGTATAAAAAAATGCATGACTATGAATTACCTATGTGTAAAAGATATGAATCATGTGTATTTAAATACACATGACTATGAATCACCTATGTGTAAAGGATATGAATCAGCTATATTTAAATACACATGACTTTGAATCACCTATGTGTAAAAAATATGAATCGGGTGTATAAAAAAACACATGAATATGAATCACCTATGTGTAAAAGATATAAATCATGTGTATTAAAATACACATAACTATGAATCACCTATGTGTAACAAACGAATCAGCATCATATATAGAAACGGAACCATCTTCTGCAGCGGCAATAAGGTTACGAGGGAAGGAGAATAAAGAAGGGGTAAAAAAAGAAAGTGAAGTAACGGTGACGGAGTGGTGGAGTGACCCAATTTCTGAGCAAGTAGAAAGGTCATAGATTTTGATAGTATCATCGGCGCCGCCAGATACAGCGACAGAGCCGGCGACGGCGGTGCATTTAATTGGTGAAAGGTGTGAAGGGAAGGAGAAGAGAGGGGTTAAATCGTAATATTGATCCTTTTGGGGATCTCAACTTTAATCTCCAAATGAATCTCTCGTATGAGCCGACAATTAAACTCATAGTAAATAGCATTTGTGGTGGAGGAAAAAAGATTATGAGATGAGTGTATCTGTTGTGTGGAGCGAAGTGAAAAGAGAGATTTTGGAAATTTTTAAAACAGATAGAAAATATTTGAGAATATTAAAAAATAAATCATGTAATTTAATAAATTTTCCAAAGAAAAAATAGAAGCATCTTGGTGATTGTCCAGGACTGGTTACCTCATCAAGCTTTGCTAAGGCCTTTATTTTTCAGTCTAACTGTTTGGGCCTGAACCCTGGAGATGGGCTCAAGTGCACAAATGTCCTCTTTTTGGATTAACTTATGTCCATTTTTTCGAGTAAATTTCACAAATGACAAATATATTAAGTGTAATAATATTTTATGGGTAAATTTTTTCTAATTACGCTCCATAGTTTTAGTAAAATTTGTTATGAAAAAATTCGTTTGTATATTAGGGGTGCTATTTGGAAAAATATACAAATTCATTATTTAATTGACAAACTAAAATTGTCACGATTAAGATGTTTAAATGAAAATAAATTTCATGCTATAAGAAATTTGATTTATCAAATTTCTTTCCCAAAGTGAGTTCTTCAAAGAGAAGAACACCATACTAACTCAGTTTGAGTTCCAAATAGAATTGAAAGATATAGAAACAGGTATGTTATTGAACCCAACTATTTTTTTATGAGTAGTCAAATTAATTTGTATAAATTTGTATTAATAAATCAATAAGCTTCTTTTATTGATTATATGTTTTTTTAATTTATATTTAGCAAAAGAAGTTATGTATGATTGAACATCTTGATCGAAATTTATTATGTCTTTTTGTTGTAACAAAAAATCTACAAATATATAAACGTCGAAGTATATGTGTATTATGTGAGTTTTTCTTTTGTATAAGTATATTTGTGATGTGTTGATTATATATTTCTAAAGTTAAATTGTATATGTATATAAGATCATTGGTCGTAACAAAATATCTCTCTCTCTATATATATATATATACAAACTTAAATGCATGTATATGTATGAGTTATTTTTGTGTATAACTATATTCGTGAAGTTTTGTATCTATGGGTTAATTGTATATTTCTAAAGTTAAATTGTATGTGTATATAAGGTCATTGGTTGTAACAAAAAGGAAAAATTACTTAAGCAGATTCTTTTTAATAAATAATTACTGATTTTTAACGATACTTTTTATTTATTACCATTTACAGCAATATATAGCAATACTATGATAAATCTGCACTTTGTATTAAAAGTGAATTACGGATTCAATATAAATATGCACT
>JBCEWC010007142.1:0-21881 GCA_038996855.1 Solanum aculeatissimum | reverse complement strand
TTATTTCTTTAAAAAAAAACCTAATTTTATATGATATCCTAGTTGGCAGCTTAGGTGGCGGAATTAGTGCCACATGGTTTGCCACATATGTGTTGTTAACCCTTGAGGGGTATTTGTAGTCTCTTAAGATAACGACAGGGGTATTTTTGGTCCAAAAATTTAACGGAGGGTATAAGTGGTCTATTTTGCATAGTTCAGGGGCAATTTTGATCATTTTCCGTATTAAAAAAAGATATTGATCAGTATTTATTACGCACGAAGCATATACATATACGTATGAGTCAAAATTAATATTACGTAGTGTTTCGCTAGAAAACATATGGCAATTTGTTTTTTACGTTAGCTAGGTGGATATTAAATTCAACCTTACGGGAGAGAGGCCATTAATGGTGTGGGAAATCAATGCCAACTGCTTCACTGATTCATCAATGCATTCATATTGCCCCTTCCATTCATTTCGAGCTACTACTTTTTATTGCTTTCTTCCCTCCCATGACAGCTCACTAACACTCAATACTCTATATCGTCACATATTAGTTGAGAATCTTATTAAAAATATTTGTTTTATATTATTTGATCATGTATTAAATCGGGATAAAATTAATTTGATTTTTTTTATTTTATTCCTATAATTAAAATGATCTTTGAAAGTTCAAACAAATTTTGAAAATACAAAACAACGGATAAAACAGTAAAGTTGATTAATCTATTAATAATTTCTTAATCACCATATAAAATAGAAATTGTCCATCTAATATGGAACAAAAGTAGTACATGATAACGTTGAGACTCTCTAGTGATATTGTCCGCTTTGGGACGGATATAGTACATGATAATGTTGAAACCTTCAGTTGAGGTTTACCCCACTATAGAGACGTCAAAATGGACTTGGCCCATGGGGCCGGCTCAGTCCCATCCATTATTAGGGTAGAGTTAAGACATGATTTTTTAAGCTCATTTAAGACTAGGGCTTGTAAGCCTGACCCAACTAAGCCCTTGACCTTGAGGCTTGACCGAGGTCGGCCTAGGGACGGCCCATGAGCTTAAAATATTATTTAATTTGAATTAAAATAATTAAAGTTATAAGGCGTAATTGTTCTTTAGTTTGCACATTTATTTTTTCAAATTGTCTTTATTTATTTATTTGCCAAAAAAATATATTATTTTCTTTAGTCGTAAGATGACTCAAATTCATGATCATTGTTTGTTATATTTTATTTGAAATTCTTCTCATTTCTTGATGTTATATATTTAAATTCATATATGAAATTATAATTAAAAGCACCACTAATCATATGTATAATGCATATTATGATTGTAATTATAATATTTGTTCATATAATTTTGTTAGACATGATAAAAGAAACTTAATATATTGATGGAATTTTAAGTTTAAATTTAGATTAAAAAAAATTAAAAGAAGGGTCAATCCGGCCCAACACACGACCCTACTAGGGTTGGGTTGGGCTGACCATTTCAATGCCCTTTCAAATGAAGGGTCGGCCCATCCTAGCCCTTCAGATTCCTTGTCCCGCGAGGCTGGCTGAGCTCATTTTGACAGTTCTACCCCACCGTATGAGATTCACCTAAACTCGGCATTGAGGTTTGTCCCGCCTCATCGAGATTCACCTAAATTCAATTGAACTTTGGTTCACATCATCGACGAGGCTGACACAAGAATGACTTTGATATCATTTATAACGACCCAACCCGCTAGTGATATTGTCCGCTTTGGACCTATATAATAAAATTTTATTATTCTATTTATTACTCCTAGATGTGATAATCCAATATATACTGATAAAATAAAGAGAAGACACAGAACCACACAAGTTTGTGTAAAATATAGTAAAGTCACTGCAATTGTCTTAGATTCGTTTGTTTGACTTAATTCAAAGGGTAAAATTTAAAATGAATATTCAGTCAAAAACACAATCCAATCCAAACATGTACCTAGCAATAACTTTCAAGTGTAAAAAAATGGTTAAATATATTTAAAATATAATATATTTTTTTAAGCAAATTAAAATAAAATATTTTTTTAAATAAGTACATTCAGAGTCATTGTTGAGTTGGTGGAGTTATATATATCAACTATTATTTTGACATCATGACCCAAGAAAATTTTAGGTGAATTGAGTCACCTAAAATTTAATGGACATGATGACGTATTTAATTTATGAATTGATCGTGATTAAATATATTAATACAAAGTAATTTGGATTAATTACTCTTATTAACCATAACAAGTCAGATACATAGCATAAATGTTGATTATTGAATATATTTACTCTTTCCCTCCTATCCAACTTCAATTTTAATATGATATTAATATCCTTTTTTTAGTTTAATATATTTTATTTTTTTAAAATAATGCATATCTATATAAAAAATAATCAAAATACTCCTCACATTTCAAATTCCTTAACTCTATGTTTGGATGATGGTTTGTAATGGTTTCATAATATACGGTACTGTATGATATGATATAGTACTACATTGTACAGTACAATATAATACAATATTTGGATAGAGTGTATGGTTTGCTATTGTTTGATAATAATTTTGTTGTTGATTAGATTAATTGTATGGTACTGTATCGTAACTAACACATTTAGAAAAATGCCCTTAATTATTTTAATTTTTTTTTTAACAAAAGTACTAATTACAAATAGTAGTCAATTACATAAACTTATAACCCAAAGCTGAAGTAACTTAATTTATGTGAAATAAGAGAAATTAAAAAAATGAACATTAAAATATAGATTGAAATGGAGAGAAAATTAAAAGTGGAAGAGAAGTAAGTTAATACGGAGGAGAAAAAGTAATACAATGAAAGCAATAGATATATTAAGGTAAAGTTTAATAAATAATAAAGGATAAATTAGAAGTATTTAAAATTAAGTAAGGGTATAATTGGAAGAAGAAAAAAAATAAACCATGAGATACCGTCAAATTGGTAGTTTCAAAAAGTAAGGATGAAATCAAATCATGTCATACCACATAATTAAGAAACAATCAAAATAAATATGATTCTGTTACTATCCATACCATATGATACCTCGAAAAATTATTATCCAAACAAGCTATAAAACGTGCTACAAGTTAAATACTGGATAAGTAAAAATGAAAGGAGCTAGGGAGTACTGCTTAATAAAGAGAATTCAATCCAAACATGTACACAGCAATAAATTCAAAGAAAATTTTGGCCAGACGAGGTTGTTGAAGTGATAGATATCCCTCGTTTTTCAATTTTAAGATTGTGAGTTCGATTTATAAATAAGAATAGGAAAGAAAGTCTTTTTTAAAAAGGGGTAAAGAAAATTATTTTCTCTGTCTCAATTTATGTGACATTTTTCATTTTTTAGGAGTCAAATAATTTAAGATTGATGGGGAATTTGCACATGAAATCTTCAATTTTTTCAAAATGAAATTTATATATTTGTAAATTACATAAAAAATACTATAAATTACAATAATTGTCAATTTAAAATATTTAAAATATTTAAAAGACATAAAAATTTTACAATAAAAAATAAACTTTTTTGAATATTAAAATCTGAAAGATGCCACAAAAATTATGACGAAGGGATATATAATTTTTAATATAACTTAAATAGATAAAATTAAAATGATTTTTAGAAAAGTACATTAGCTTTTATTTATTTCTTGGGTCATCATTGAGTTGGTGGAGTTTTATATCACCCGTTTATTGTTTTGTTTGGAGTTTCGATATATCGTATGGGTTGAATTTAACTAAATTTGAATTTATGTTATTAAAAATAAAATAAAATGCTCTTTAATAAAAATAACTTTGTACCACAAAGACAAAAATGTAAAATCTTTAATTAAAAATAAAAAAATATATTTTATCACTCAACCATAATCCTTAATAATATATATCACATGTTATATTTGAGTCGAGATCTATTTCTATGAGATAATGATAAGATTTGCATACACTCTACCCTCTTCAGATCCCATTTATAAATACTACTAAATATGTTATCGTTTATTTATTCATTGATCTCAATTTTATACTACCCTTAATTTCACCTCATTAGTTATCTCTGCATTATCAAAGTAAGGATAAAAGTGATAGAAATGTAGTTTTAACTACATTTTGAAAATAAACAATTTCCAACTTTGAAGAGAGGAGGAATATATAAGAATCCTCGAATGTATAAAATTTCACCACAGAGACTTCTAGAAGGATATCTGTTTTGTCAGTCACTAATCATTGAGTAGATATATACTCCATTATATTACATACATAACTATATAATATAATGTTTATAAATCATACATACATACTATATATAGTTGGCACATGTCTAAACAGTAATTTTAGCACAACAGATGATTTTTTTTCTCCATATTTTCCTTCTTCGAGTCATCAGTGGCGGAGCCAGTATTTTTCTCAAGGATATTCATATTTTTAGAACATGAATGGATAATTTTTGTATCAAGGGTGCTTAACAATTGGTATATATCAAAATACCTATATTTAACCTATATGATCAAAAAAGTTTTTTGACAAAGAGAATTCATCTTACAACCCTTGGATGAATGTGTAGCTCCGTCCTTGCTTCGAGTATGCTCACTTTCCACCGACCACTTAATGTTTCCTTTTTTAACGAGGAATTTTCGTATATAACCACTCAAAAATACCTTAATTATGCTTCATAGTTATAGTTTGGGTAGTTATATTTCGTAACTACAGTTATAGCAGCATTTGTATAATTTGCGCAACATTCGTATACGTATGTATAATTCGCTATACAATTCATAATTTTTGTATAGTGTTTGTATATTTCGCTATACAATTCATGCACAACGTTTGTATAATTCATTATACAATTCACAGAGTTTGTATATTCCGCTACAATTTGATTCTGCACAACTTTTGTATAATCGCACACAATGTTTGTATAAATCGCACGAATTATACAAAAATCAAACTGTAATTATAGCTAAATATTTACCGCAAGTTGTAATTAATTCAAACTATAGCTATATTAATTAATTAACTAGTATATATTTACTTATCCGCATAATTTTTCCTGTTTTATATATATATACAGATAAATCTTAGTTAGTTAGAGGAATGTATATAAATTTAGAAAATATATATACACACACTTACCCATATTATTATTTCCGAACATACTTAATGTACTTATTATTATATAGTATTTGTAGCACTGAGGATGAAATATAATAAGAGAAATTAAACACATATATTTACTAGAGGTGGAGGTGGAGGTGGACTGCTACATTCAATTTCACTTGATTCTTTAGTTACTTTTTTTTTCTTTTTTTCACTTTTTTTGCTAGCTAGCTCATGATCTAGCTACCATAAATAAATAAATCTAGCTATACCTTGTTAAAAATAAATAAATAAATAAATGTAGCTATGTACCTTCTACACTATTCTTATTTTTATTTCATCCAGCTGGAAATTAGTTGTTCCTCTTTTACATTTTATCTGTTTTCCCTTTGTTGGTTAATTAAAGGAAACTTGTATTTTTAATTTGCAGTAATAAATGAAATCCAACAGCTTTTTGAATAAATGGAAATGATAATATGTACTCTCTTGTGGGGTTGTGAGACGACGGTTTCCAGAAAACAATCTTTCTACCTTATAAGGTAGTGATAAAATCTGCGTACATTCTACTCTTCTCTGACCTCACTTGTGGATTCCACTAGATATGTTGTTGTTGTTGATAATATGTACTCTCTCTGTCCATTTTAATTGTCATATTTTTTATTTTTAAAATTAAAACTATATAAATTTTTACTAAGATTTAAGATGTATTTTTTTATCATATCGATATGAAAAAATTGCAATCAATAATACTTTTCGTATAATTTTTAGATATGTAAATTTTTATTTTAAAATATCAAATTAATTTAATTTAGCTTTAAAAATTAATCAAATTTACTTTTGAAAATCGCAACATGACAACTAGAAGGGGACGAAAGGAGTATTATTCAATGTGTTATATTATTGTTCAGTTTGTTTTGTATATTACTATTCTACTGTCCTTTTGCTTATAATTTTGAATAAACCATCTATTAGAAATAATCTTTCTACCTTCACGTACGGATTTAATCCGTTCTCATTTATTATAGTTAAACAGATTTAATTAGGATTTCTCAAATACGTTATCCATTCTCTTCTATAGTCCACTAGTTCATGCTCAGTGCAGATCCAATTAATTACATATAATTTGGCTTTTAATTTTCTTGATTGTGTAATTAATTGAAACATTTGCTCTTTAAACAAAAGATTTTGTGATGATAATACTCCCTCTGTCCCATATGGGCACTTTTCATTTTACACGATTATTAAGAAATCATTAATGCACTAGTGAATTTTATCATTTTTACCCTTTATTTATATCAATATACATTAAACGAAGCTAGAAAAAATCATTAATACACTAATTAATGGTAGGGGTAAAATGGGAAAAAATAATTAATTCTATCATAATTTAGTAAGTGCCCATATAATATGAGACAAATATTTATAAAAAGATGCCCATATAATATGGGACAGAGGTAGTATAATTATTGTTACATTATAGTTAGCGGTAACAATAAATATGAGTCTAGATGCAATGACATTAACCCAATTGTTGCTAAGTATTGTCCCAAAAAAAAAACTTATTGTCACTAAATGTCTCTTTTATTGTAGTAGTGGGTGATTGAGATCTCTTTGTCCATTTACTGGAAGTCTCGAATTTGAATCTTCATTTAAATAGAAATCCTATTGACAATGCTGACTCAAGAAATGAGTTTCGCAATATCTGAATCCAAATTAATCAAATTAAATACAGATATCGAATATCGAATGAGAAACTAAAATCCCTAGTTATTTTCCTTTACCTAATATTATGAGTATGTTTGTTGCAAGTATTCAATCACGAAACATAGTTAAATGCTAGAGAAATAGACAAATAATATTGTAAGAAATATTATAAATGCACCCAGCTGGACCACATAGATTTTAATGAGAAAAAAATAACAAAAAATGTGTCCATATGGTCGAGGGTAGATTTTCAAAATTATATCTCTTTAAATATGCATTATTTGGTCTTTTAATTTGTCCAAACAGGGAAAGAGACGAAACTATTTGACCATAACCTCAACAAAAGCTCTATCAAATACTAAATATACAACACAAAAAATTGTAATAGACACTAAAAATATATTTTAAAAATTATACAAACAAATTGAAACGAATAAAATTAATAAAGTTCTTATAAATGGCTAGGGGAAAGTAAGATTTTTTTCCCCTTCTTTTGAAAAATTCAATTTACTCATTTAATTATAGGTTTCTCACCTGGCTGAGTAGTAATAACAAATAATAATTGACAATTGCCTGAAAAAACTAACCACAACTAATATATTTACTCACAATATATAGCTAGATAAATAATGTATATTACAGCCTAGCACTTAGGAATTAAATAATTGGTGGTCCACACACTCTTCTTACCCTAAAAATAGTGAATACAATCTTTCACTTTCTACATTTTTGTAGGAACTATATTTCACCTCTTTTTATGCTTAATTCTACAAACTACAAAAAAATAAGAGGGTTACCATAGCCTAACATATATAGAGGTTAAATGCAAAAACATGATATATGAGGATTCATATTACCGATTACAACCAAATAAAATGAGAGAAGCGAGATTGTAATAGTTTGGGCATGTGCAGAGAAGTGTTGACGCTTCGGTTAGAAGGTGCGAGAAGTTAGATTTAAGGGTTACGTGGAAGGGTAGAGGTAGATCGAGACGATTAGACAGGATATGACGCAGCTTCATATCACCAAGGACATAATGTTAGAGAGAGAGGAGTGGAGGTCACGTATTAGGGTAGAAGGTTAGACGGCTAGTAGGGATAGGATAATGTCTAACCGTGTGATTTAGTAGGTTAGTAGAGATAGTCGTGTCTTTATATATTGTGTTGTTATTGTCTGTCATTTATTTTGTCAGTTTATTGTCTTTATAGATTATCATTTGCTTCTCACCGTAGCTATTTTGTTTCATATCTAGTATTTTCTACTTTTGGGATGATATTTTTGATATGAGAATCTTTCCAAAACAGTCTCTCTATCTCTATGAGATAGTGGTAAGATCTGCATATATTTTACCCTCCCAAAAACCCCACTTATGGAATTTCAAGCGCGATAGAGGAGGAGGGTTACGATAAGTTGGCCCTAAACTTACAAATTCATGACGTTATACGAATAAGTTTGAAGCCTAATGTCACGGACTAAGAAATCTCTAGAACACTCCACAAAAATCTAGAGGAAACTAAAGATTAAAAAATCTTCCTACACAATTCTAGAGTCTTCCATAAACCACCAAAGACTCTAGCTTCCTCCCCCTTCTTGCAAGATCAAGTGGCGAGTCATCACACTAAGCTATTTATGAAAATTCCCCTTCATATAACCAACCGAATTCATATAACTTGTTAGGAAGGAGTTTCACTCTTACCTAGATGCACATATTTTACATCACAATCTTAACGAGTACTTCAGCAAAAAAGAAACATTTCAGAGATTCACTGATAATCTTAACAAAAATCCCATCTCATTAGAAATATAGTTTCTGATATCTTTCATCAGCTTATCCATAAAATACAGATATTATATTAGGCTTCATCTCACAAGAAAATTTTGATGGCAAACAACACAGAAAAGAATGGCCCTCTTAGTTCACCAACAAAATAAAATCAACTGAAAAAGAACAAGAGAGAATTAAAACACAGCCTATTTCAGTATACAAAAATCAACGCGTTCAGTGTCTGATCCTTTCATATGCTTTGTCTCAAAAGTTGCTAGCCGCAATCAAGCATAACTGTCCACCATACTACGTCTGAATGAGCACTAAAACTTTGCTGTCGGAGAATAAGAGTGGGTGTTATAAACAATAGCTCACTGTGTTTTGTCATGTAACGAGGAGCTAGAGTATTCTGTTCCATTTTCTGAAGTTACTTCGGATGTAGCACTGGTTGATACATCACTGCTATCGTTTGTGCTACCGCGGAAGCTCTTTGTTGCAAGGGCAGGGTTACCCTGAGGTTGACCATTTGCCACACCTTGTCCTTCCTCTGCTAGTCGTTTAAGAAGATTCATGACTGTAGGAAGGAACTTTGTGGATAAAGAGAGAAGTCCAGGAAGCTGCCAAAACGCATATATAGAAGATCACATCCCGAGAAGACCATTATTTCAAAAGTTTCCACATATGTGAATGAAGCAATTATAGAGGATAATCAAGATTAAGCCGGATTGGTTGTTTGACTCAGAAACCACGAGTCAACATATAAATGGTTAAGTATAAAACATCACAAAAATAGGAAACTCAAATCTATTTCACCCTTGGAAAATCAACTGAGATAACAACCTACTGAAAGTCCACAGATGTCTACTCTCCTTGCATCGTTTGGAAACAGAGAAAGGAAAAATTATAAGATTTTCTGTTATGTTGCTGTGTTTGTTTGGATCAGAAAAGAAAATGAAAGGGAATTATTTCCCTTACACCCACCATCTCCTATTTTTCTCTTCCTTCCCCTAGTTACCTTAGCCTAGGTAAAACATCTCCCGGAAAATAATGAACCGATGGAAAGAAGCACAAGGGGAAGATCGCAACTTCATTACTTCTTTTTTGCAACTATGTGGAACAGAATTTGAGAACATCATTTACAACTGAAAATCATCAGTGTGTTGTACTTGCAGAGTGTAGAAAAAATATTCAAATAGTCGTTTAAGTAGCGACTAGAAAGAGTCTGCAAAAGTTATTTAGTTGAATTCAGATTGAATTGCTTTTTCAAATAGATATTTGGTTGAATTGCTTCTAGTTTGCAAACATTAGAAATCTAAGAGAGAAGATTCAGCACTTACAACTCCATTGCGGAATTCGCCTGAGATATCCATTTGCACCCAAAGAGCTTTAAATAGCAGATAGGCAACAAAAATAACCCCTAAATATAAAGGATTTCTGGGGAAAAAAGGTAAAACTCACATGAGCCACGAGTTAAATCATGTTATACTGTAAAATATAGGGGGCATCATGAACTACAAGTCGGAAGGAATACCTTAAAAGTGTCATGAATTCATTGAATCCCAAAACCACCATGGCAACAATTGCCCATGGAGGTGGTAACCAATTATTATTTCTTTTGCTAGCCTCCTGAAAGTGGAATAAGAGAATCAGAAGCTATCAAGAACGAAGGGCAAAACTTCAAATAAAGATTATCAATGCCAGAACAATCGCCGACACGTGTTTAGGTACTCTCTAACTTTTCAGCACTAAAAATTAAAACTCATGCACCTAGCATGAGAGACAACCAACCTCCTAGTACCAAAAGGTACATCCCACTCTGACTCAGGTGTTCAAAGGACACAATAGCATTTCAACTGTTTTTAATAGAATTATTAGTGAATAGCCATCATTTACAATACCTTCCTACCCTTGTTGAAACTTCTCGAGCTTCAACCAACAAACATAAAAGAATGTACTGTCAGACAAGCAAGATAGAGATGCACAGTAGAATTTAATATCTTGCCTGAGCAGAAATGGCCTGTGAAACTACATATTCAGTCTCCGTCTTGAATTGCCTCCACAAAGCCTTGCACTGGACGGGTGTAATCAAAGTTTTCGATGGAGGAATCTGCAATATAAATTGACAAGAAGATGAAAATTTTGACAGGCTGACATATACCATGCAATTACTTAAATCATACAAAAAGTGTCTAACTCCCAAAGACGAAAAAAAGTTCTTGGGGATCTTTGTAATCTTTTTAAGTCTAAAAATCAAATCATTAAGATGAAGCAATAAACAGCTCAGACTATGCAGTGGAGATTAGCTTATACATTTAGAACCGGATTGTATGTTCAAACCAAAATTTGACATAATTTAATTGATGGCACCAGCAAGATCCCAAACAAAATTTACACTCTGAACTATGTAATGATGACTGGCCTATTAATGGGAAGAACCTTAACTTCCCCTTCTCGTCAACCAAATTCGTTTACTTGCAAATAGATTCCAAGAAAAACCACATAAGTAAGCCAATTACCTCATCCCAGGTGCTAGACGCCAGAGGATCAGCTGAAGAGGAAGCACCTGCTTTTCCATCTACAAGAGCAACTATAAGTGTTTTGTCTATACTGTCACCTTCATCTTCCAAGCGAACTGCAGCCATAACTGACAGGAGCTTCAGAGACTGGGAGAAAATTGAGAGAAGTCAGTACAATCACAGATGTAATTATTGACACTTAAAATCACACACCAAAAAAGGAAACTTATTTCAGTCAATCATACAGCTGATCGTGCAGTTTTAGTAATTGCGCGAATATCTTCCTTGCCAGTCCAAATCCGTGGCATAGAATCCTGATCATGGCTGAACAATGTTGAAAACCTGCCAACAATTTTCAGGTCATCAGAATATTCTTTGTATTATAAATAGTGTATGTCAGAGTTGTAGAACAAGATTCACTCATGTCCATACCTGTCCTTCATGCGAATCAAGACCCTTCCAGCTTCTTCCTTTGCCTTTGCTTCAACTACTCCGCGTGCATAATCTTTCAACCGCAAAACCATGTTATCCTTACTTTCTTCATCCATTTCAAAACCAGAAAGTGCAGCAGCAAAACCAGAGACTGCTGTGTCAGTCTCACGCTGAAGCAGTTTTCTTATTGCTGGCCATGTATCATCACCAGCTCCATCTAAAAGAGCCTCAACTGGTCCAGCCAGTGCCTCGTTCAGTTTTGTCTAAACAAAAAATTTCTCTTCAGTTCCAGCATATACTTACATTTAAAGTAAAAATCAAATGGTTCTCCAACTTGTTTGCTATCATGTAGACAACAACAAAAATTATGCATCTGGCACCAGTTACTGAGCTATCAGAGGCAACTAAATTATGGCATGTTCCTTTAATGAGGGAAATAATACTAAAGATCCAAGTATGACACACCAATTTTTTTAACCTCAAAATCCTAGAACAGAATACTACAAAAAATTTGAAGTGAGTTCCGAAAATTGACATTAATATATTAAACTTTGGCCCTAACTCATCCTCGACAGCTACATGAGAAGATGGGGATTATCTAAGACCAAACAGGGAGACATCCCCCCATGCACTGGACCGATGTGGGACCCTTAGCACTTCAAGCATAATACACTGTAGACATTTGGTGGTGAATAACACAAAGGTCTATCATCATTGTGTTGAATAACATAAGGGTTTACCATTGGATAACACAAGAAGGAGGAAAGGCTGGTATGACATTAATATCATGTTAAGAAAATAGACCTTGAGCATTGTTAAATCCCAAAAGCTAGCTCCAGAAACGAGCATCCTCCAAAATGTAAGGAGACAACGGCTACAACTTGAGACTTAATGGTAAATTATATAGGTTGTCGAATTTCATACCTCATAGAGGGTTGTCACTTCAGTCAGCTTGGCACTACGAACTTCAGCAATATGAGCATCTACATCACGCCTCAGTTTATCCCTCACTCTAGAGGAGTCCCATTTTGCTTGGTCAATAATAGCATCTACAAAATAATGCATTAGCTGTCAGATTTCAAAAGGCAAGCTGCTGACACTATGCTCAACCTTGTATTTTATTTTGAGAAGGTAACATTTATGAAGAACAGCCTTCCCGTCTTTGGACATTTCATTAACTACAAGTTTGGCAAGATCTTTCGAAGATAAATATTAATGAACACTAGTTTCGTACAAGTGCTGAAAATCAGCAAGTGCTACACCAATCTCTTTGCAAAATTTATTTTCTAGTTTAGATATTTCCAACTAGAAAAGTAGTTATTTCTCCAAGAGAGGGGAAGAAGAACATATCAACAGTCGTTGCAGTTAAATCACATGCACCGAAAAAGGCATAGAAGTGGGTACCCTATACCAACAAAAAACATCTGAAATTTACCCTGCAAACCCAGTGAACATCTCAATTAATAATTATGAGTAATAAGCAACTACTTCAACGAATTGACATTTAAGAGAAGCTTAGGCAGCTCTAAAAGTCTATTCCCAGAGTACCAACAGTTTTTAACTAGGCTGCCAAGATGGAGATGGGACATCAACTCCTTGATCATATTTTATGACCTTGGGGGGATTGACCATGAAGGATGATATATTGTCATCAACAGAAAAGATATAAATCAAGTGAGGTAAGCCAGTAACAGCAATGGCAGATTGCATCCTGTACCTGTGCATTCTTCATCAAAATGGGACATAGAAGACTCAGCACATTCACGAGCAGCCAGAGCAAACCCTTTACCCCCCTTCAATGCCTTCTCAAATGCTTCTTTAAATCTTTCAAAAGCATCAGATCGGATGTGTCCCAACATAGATTGGTAGGCTGGTTGGACAAGCTACAACAAAGACGGGATAACTCAGAAGAGGATTGCAATCAAAATAATGGCCCTTCATTTTGAGGAAAATGAGTAAAAATTTAGTGTTTCTCTAGTGGGAGACAGAAAATGCATTTACATCATTTGTTAAATGAGTACCATTATGTTAGAAATTTCAACATGTGAATTTATTTGGTTGACTCTTAAGAAGCCAAAGAGTTCTCATTAAGAAACAGGAACCCAGCAAGTTGGGTTGGTCAATCACCAAAATTAGAATGGTTTATGCAGGGAATATACCAAAAGGATTGTGTCTATGTAGTAATACAGGTCTAGGAGAGAGCAGAGCGTAGCCCGGTACCTGAAGCAATTTCTCTTCCAAATGCTTTCGCTTTGAGGATCTAACCCCTTCATCAAAGAAGGTAGCCTCGGAATCATACCTATGAAGTAAAATGTCTTATTATCCATGTGCACCCTTCTTATAATGTATATACGCATAAATGAAAACAATAATTACATACAAAGGGAGAAAAGGGGTAAGAAGAATTTTTTTGAAAATTATAAGAAGAAATTACAATTAAAAGAATATCCTCCATTTCAAATTATATGATACTTTCTATATCAGGACATCACAAAATTTCCTGCTAATATTATACATATAACTTATTGAAAGTTCTAGAAGATCACATTCATTTAACTGATCAAAATCACATATTTTGATCAAACTAACTCTCAATTACTACTACAGTATTTGCTTCCACTCATATTCAGGCCGTACTGCCACAAATGAGTGTTATATGAGATTGAAGCCTCACAAATCCACAGGATGATCGCACAAAAAGGAGATGTTAAGACATATGTGCAGTAATACAAGAATGGAAAAAAATAGAAATAATCACATCCAACAAAATGCGCCATTCTACAGGTGTAACTATGATGACTAAACATGCTTAAATAGAAAGATGTACAACCTAAAATGACAGGAGACTAGTCTCAAAACAGCTATATTCTCTTGATGACTAAACATGCTTAAATAGAAAGATGTACAACCTAAAATGACAGGAGACGAGTCTCAAAACAGCTATATTTCTCATGAAATCAAGGGGGATCCAGCCAAACAAAAAAAAAAGAAGCAGAGTACTTATAGAATAGATACCAACTAGTTGTGGTAAAGGGTCAGTAGTAGTTATATCTATATCAGATTGGGTGGTCGCCAGGAGTTTTTAGCCTTACTAGAGGCATATACATTAGTACTGTGATAAGAGTGACATTCAGACAACTCCAAATTCAGAAAATCTCCTTATTTTCCTTTAAAAACAAATTACTATTAGAATAAACAGAGGCTAATGCTAACCAGAGGGAATGAATACAAAGGATAAAGGCAGGCGCCCTGCGGTACGAACAAGCCATCATAATTAGTCTAGGAGGAGAATGGAAGAAAGACGGTAGAGGAGAGAAATTTAATCCTGCAAAAAGGGCGACTAAAATTGGGGGCAAGGGAGAAGAAAAAAGAAAGTAGTTTTACCAGAACTCCGGGCTGATCAGCCCGCCCTTCTTCACTTAAATACTACAGTTAGTATGCTTGGCGCAGAGCTCGAACCTGTAGCTAAAGGCACAAATCCCACAGCCTTTGGCAATTGGCTAACCCTCGAGGACGGAAAAAGAAGAGTAGTTTACCAAAGATAATTCTCTGATAATTGAAAGGACAAGAAGGTGGATGGAAGGAGGAACGCTGATAAAGGATATATTATTTGTAGCCTAGGTTTAGGTAATCATATTTGTTAAAATTTCCAGAGGGATTTTAGGCACACAACCCAAGAATTTCATTCAAGTCAAAGAGTAAAGCCAGAGACAAAAACACAGTGAGAAGGTGGATCATCCACAGCCAACCACAACCACCACATAACTAAAATACTGTAACATTTTCTTTTATCGCTTAGAGAAGGGTTTGCTTCTTTTATTTGTACCCTATGTATAGGTAATCTTATTTTTTTAAATATCTAGAGGGATTTAGGCACACAACCCAAGAATTTCAGTTCAGTCAAAAAGTAAATCCAGAGACAAAAGCACAGTGAGAAGGTGGATCATCCACAGCCAGAAACAACCACCACATGCCTAATACTGTAACACCTTTTCTTTTATCAGTCCGCCAAAAACCTTTTTTATATACCTAGTAACACCTCACAACTACATATCAGGAAAATAACAATTTCGCTTTAGCACGATATGGCAAAGATATCATACAAAGTAGTCATCTAAATCTCTTTGTTTTCTTACATAGATGCTAAACCAAAATAAGGTCCACCTGAACCTCAACCATAGTTCTTGTGTATCATTAGTTCCTACGTATATAAACCTAAACACCATGCTCCACAAGCAGTTCCTTCCCAACAGCTCAAGTCATTAAAGTGGTAATTAGGTAATCAAAGAAGGGAGAAGCAGCTGATAAGAACAAATTTCAAGTACTCTAGCAGAGAACTACACACGGTTAAAAATTTAGAGTAAGCAGTTAGTTGTATCCTTTGTCCTCAACTCTCTTTGATGCTATACTCTTCTAGCTGTTTTTCATACCATAAGCTTTATCAAATATGATGAAAATGCAGTGATCAATTATTTCATATATGCTCCTTGTTCCGATCACAAGAACGCTTATTGGCGTCCTTCTGGAAGGCAAGAAATATCACATTAAGAACATCCACTCCAGATGAGCTTCACATGTGAAAAATACTAGCTTCCCAACATTCTGTGTGTGTGTTCTTAGAAGAACCACCATGCTATATGGCACAAAAGTTGTATCCTTACTCTGATAGACAAACGTCCAAAATTGAGCTGACTTTCCTTCCAAAGCCTCGTACAGAATGAGAATTAACTGCCTCTTCTAATTGAGACCATTCCTACAAAAAGGCAAATTAATTTAAAATTAACAGTGATCTTTAAAACAGTAGATAAAACAGAACAAAAAATAACTTCTCAAATAAACCTCTAAACAATTCCGTATACCTCATTTTCAGTGAAAGAAACATATTTTTCATTGGCAATCTCTTCACACCGCACTGTAGCTACCATAACCTGTAATTAGATCAAAATTGAGTATGTCATAAATACATGGATAACTAATTGATAATTTCAATTGCAGTAGATTTTTTGGTTATAACCTTATGGGCAGGCAGGTCAAGGTCCTTGTTCTCCTTTATAACCTTCCATATCTGTTGTGAACTAAATGAAAAGCCTGAAGCAGGAACAACAGCCCGCCTATCTCCAGCAAGCCCACCAGGTGCAATAGAATGAAAGAACCGCTGTCTTAGACTAGCCACCTTAACAAAGAAACAAGAAGGAACAGAAACATGTAAATCAGAGTCAACCTAAAAAAATGCTTCTGATCTGATCAACTACAACATATCCAAGACAATCATATATGATAGAAGTAGATGTGAACTACAAAAAAAGGAACATATAATCAACGAATGCTCGAAAGAAAAATCCCAAATACCTGCTCTTTGAACTGTTCTTCCTTCTCTTCAAAACTAGAAAGAGCCACAACCTCAACCTGGACATTCAATCAATTTCACCAAATCTGCGAGCGTAGATATAAACAGGCAACGAGTATGCAATAGCAGATGAAATCTTACTGTGACTCACATTAAAAAACTCACTTAACGGTGTATCCTTGTGAGCTTGCGGCTTTGGGACAGAATCCCATATCTACACAGCCAGAATAGGAATGATAAAATCAATAATGTAGAGTTTAGAAGGAAACACAAAATAAGAAGAAAAAAAACATGAATATAGTACCTTCTGAATGTCTTCCCTTAGAACAGGTTCCAAATTTTCGAGGGGAGTCTACAAATCAAAGTGAAAAAACGACCTGCTTAAATATTTTTTCACAGGACCCATAGATACTAAAAATGGCAGGAAAACACTTCTGAGAGAAGAAGGCACCTACCCTTGTTTTGTCACGAATAACAAACATCAATGTTGTTTTACGTGGACTAAATAATCTCATCATAACCTGGTCAAAATAAAGTAAGTCATAAAACATCTGGAAGGAATATTTGGAAAAAGAAACAGTACGTCGTAAAACATCTGGAAGGAATATTCGGAAAAGAAATATCTATGTACTTTACCTGGAAGACAGTCTTCAAAAGAGGCTTATTTGCAGCCTGCTCACGACCAATATCATGACACCACCTGAATTGTTAAACTTTTGAGCCATGCAACATATGTTTTCTGATTTCAATTTATTAGAAGTTCATGTTCTACATATTTCACATAATAGAGGAACTTACATGTTGATAAGCACTATATCAGAAACAGCAAGTGCGAATAGAGCGCTTTGTTTCTCAAATGCAGTGTCATCCTAAAAAAATTGTAAATCCTCAATGAGAAACAATCTGCTCAATTTGATAGCTATCCCCCCTCATGAGCAAGTTTATGCAAGGATCGTCTAAAATTTCAGTTAGCTCCAAATTAATCACAGAACAGTTAATGGTGCCACATATGTCGAGCAATGAAATCTACTGACCGGGAATCTAGTGAACACAGTACAACTACATTAAAACACAGAACAGTGAGGTAAAAGATCTCATGGACCAGGAATCTACTGAAATCTGTCCAAAGATTATTCAGTGAAATCATCATAGGATTACAATTTACAAGAGGAAGCTACAATGATTTTGAAATTTATTTTTATAGAGCAAGAAGCAGAGATGTGAAATAAATCAATGATCCATACTTTCTTTTTCAACAAGTAACCAATAGATGTCCATGGTGCTATCTGTCGTCTGCACCCTACACTAAAGGTGTATGCATTTGGGGAAAATGTTTTGAATTTATCTTTATTTTATGTAAGCCCAACAATGGAAAGTAAATCATCATCTAAAAAGTATTTTCAACATACCTCTCCTCGTTCTCTACCATCTGTGCCTTCTAAATCCATGACAAGCGTGCAAGGTTCAATCCCAACACAACGAGCCATCCAAATACCTTTTGTGGTTTGTGACCTAGAAAAATACTTAATTCCGTCAGCTCACCCCTACAATGAAACAGCAGACATCTAGCAAATAAAACAATTATACATACCTTCCCTTGTATGCATCCATCTCTCTAAAGTTAGTATGAAAAAGATGATTTAACAGTGTACTCTTCCCTGCATTATCACAGTTAAATTTAATTACTATTGGAAACGATATAATACAATCAGTTCCAAAAAGGACATTAGGGTGATTGTGTAGTCAAGCATTAAGAATACAAGATGAAAACCCTGACAAAAAGGAGAGAATAAGACTTGAGGCACTCAAACACATGGACATAAAGATCTGAAATCAACTCCAGTGTTAGTCAAAACCATGAAGCATTCACAGATGAGGACATGAAGATATAATAAGGACCTACTATTTGTCAAGCTTCACTAAATCAATTTGAAGTCATTATATTCCAAAGTGGTAGCTATTTCAGGTTTTTTGAGAGAGAATTCATACCGCTACTTTGTGGTCCCATAATAGACACTACGGCATATGAAAGACCACATTCTGCAAGTTTAACTTCCTTCATGAAGTTCTCGACTCCAGCAACATTGAACGTCCCATCCCCATCAATGAGGTGAGTTGAACAACACTCATCCTTATTATCTGAAAGCATTAGATTATGAAATTAACAAAAACCCAACTTCTGTACATGAACAGGAGAACCTTCAATAAAGCATCATAATACTTCATAACAATGGAAAAAAGGAGAAGCTACAGTTGATTCAGAAATGCTGAAACCTGAATGTCCCGTGGTCAAGCAATTAAGTGGGTAAAATCTACTCATATGTATCAGTTCGAACCAACCCTCCCTCCTGAAAGACACCTTACAACTTTTTCACAGCAGAAACGAAAAAAGCATGATTGACAACTGCACTCAGCAGCCTAGACCAACCCAGGAAAAAACACTTATAAGAATCATACACTTCCTAAACTACTTTATCTACAGCAACCAAACTATTCCAACTTGAAAACATAGATGAGCTACAAAAACCTAATTACATCTACTAAATCATCAAATCAGAAGTAACTCAGTTCCAGTCCATCTCTAAGCCAAACTGCAGTCTACCAGAAGAAAAATAGTTAATTAAATGTAATCAACAAGAACCCACAAATCAAGATCAAGATTTAGAAGAACTCCAACACCCAATAAACAAAAAAACAATCTTTCTAATAAACCCAAGAAAAGGGGACTAAACCATGAAACCCCATTAATTAATATCATTCGGTTACACAAAAATCAGTAAATGAATCTTTAAATCTTAGGGGTTTTGAAGATATAAAACTTCAAGAATTGAAAAAATGGATCCGAACATAAAAAAGTAAAACATACCCATCTGAGAAGTAGAAATCTCGATCAAAAGGTCCCAATCGAAGATCGAAAAGACTTGAAACTTGAAAAGGGGGAAGGGAGTAGACAATTTGCGATCTCAGATGGAGGGGTAGCAAGCAGCAGCCCCTTTTTGTCTTAAAAAGTGTGCTGGACTATCCGATGATCAGAGGACACAGGTGAAATATAAAGGAAAAAACAAAAAGAACAAACAATTTTGCACTAACTGTGATGATTTTTTTTCAATTTTTACACAGAGCTGAAGAAATCAAATGCTGCTTTATTAGGTTTGAAAACTCAAGTAAACGAGAACAATTTACGAGAAAAAAAAGTAATTTCCTCCCCTTGTATTTTAAAATTTAACCGAATATCACAATATTTTTTCACCATTTATTATATGTATTTTACTTAACAACAATGAGAATATAGTATCTTCAGCTTATGGGATTTATTTTTTGAAGGCGAGGATTTTTTGAAAATAGTGATAAAATGTATGTATATTTTATCCTCCGTAAACTTTACTTGACATGTTATTGCTGTTGTTATTTAATGATGAAAATATTAAAATAATAATAATATAAATTCAATATCTTACTTGATTTGCAACCATTTTAAATATAATATGTGTATTACTTTGAAATTTAGTTAATTATTTGACAAGAAATTATACTAATATTATGTAAAAAGATTGTTTACACCCGAACAATGAAAATAATTTAGAAATTTTGAATTGAATATGAGCAAATTTTAAAGCAATTATACTTTTTATGCTTGGATAAAATCTACCTCTATTTAGAATTTGATCTCTTCTCAATTATAATGCAATGTTTTCTTTATTAATTTTTTTTTAAAAAAAATATAGTGCACACAAGTCATTGTTTTCTTTTTCTTATGAATTTATTTTTTTTTGTTTTTTAATGTCAATCATGAGGAATGAATTTGTTCATCATTTAACGTATTGGGAAAGCTGAAAAAAGTAATTAAATGGATCGGTAAAACCTTTTACTGCCTCCTACAGTCCTACTAATTACCTGCCTAAGCCTAAGTCCTAACTTTATAAATAATAACCCCACTAGAACTCTATAAGACATATTTATACGTAATCTTATTTTATTTTATTGTTATTATTCATTATTTTTAGTGTTTAAATTTATTTATTTATTATATTAAAAATAAATACTTAATAATAATTATTTAATTTTAAAAATTAATAAATTTATTTATCCATTTGCGTACCCTTACCATGAATACTATTTAATATTTAACATATTTTTCAAAATATTAAATTTAATATATTCAAAAGATAACACTATTAAAAAATTATTCTTATTATTTATTATTTCTTGGGGGGGGGGGGGTGTCGTGTCAAGTCAATGATGGACAACTATCGTTGGATGATGGAGGAAGAATATTTCAATTTTTACGTTTAGGCTGAAAATTTTATAGAGATAGTTTCTCTACCTCTATAAACTGAAAAAGTATAGGGGGGAAGGGGGAGTGATCAAACAGGATATGGTGCAACTTCATATACCTTTTTTTCTTTTCTTTTCCCGTTTTTCCATATTTAGTATCTTCTGCTTATGAGACTTGATTTTGAGACGAGGGTTTTCCGAAAACAGTCTCTCTATTTCTATAAGGTATTGGTAAGGTGTGCGTACATTTTATCCTCCCCAGACCCTTATGAGATTCCACTGGAATGTTGTTGTTGTTGTTAGTACTTAATATTGTTTGATTAGCCAAAAAAGGAAAAAATTGAAATTTCTAATTTAAGATAAATTTTGAAGATTTAAATAACTATAAATTATCTATATCTATACTATATTAAAAGTGTGAAGACCCTTAGAAAGGTTGATTGAACTTTTTGTCCTTCATTAAAAGACCATGTTTTAGATAAAATCGTCTTTTCACAAATTTCTTTAAATTATTATTTAATTATATCTATAATATATACTTCTAAAATATATGGAAAGAAGTAATAAAATAAGGACTTCTAAATTTTCCTTATTTGAATTACTTCTACTTCTAACTTATTTGAATCATAAAACATGCGCGCGCTAAGGAAAATCTTAATTTACATGGGTTCTAATTAGTTATAGAATCTCTATATATAAAACCTTTATAAATAAATAAAAAGTTGAATAGAA
>JBCEWC010007141.1:0-21886 GCA_038996855.1 Solanum aculeatissimum | reverse complement strand
TGTTGATCTGATTTGTGGTTATAATTAAAGTTTTAATAACTAGAACTAAAGGGAGCCTTGGAGTAATTGGTAAAGTTATTGCTATGTGACCAGAAGGTTACGGGTTCAAACCTTGGTAACATCCTTTAGATGAAATGCAAGGTAAGGCAACGTACAATAGATCTTTGTGGTCTGGGCCCTTCCCTGAAAGTTCACCAGGCTTGCCTTTTTTTTAATAACTAGAATATCAATTAGTGAAAGAAAAAATTGATTGCTGAATCTGGTCGTTAAACTTTTAACGGCGGAGCTTTTAACTGTCGGTGACGACGGGATTTTTACTGGTCGTTATTAGTCAATAACGACCGAATTTATACTGTTAGAGACTGAATTTCCCCTCGTTAAAGATCAATTTTCTTGTAGTGTACCTTGCCAATCTAATAAAAGTCCTAATCTTTATAACAGAAGTAGGTCTCACCCAATCTCGCACGGCTACCACCTTTGCCGAGTCAATCATGATGCCATTGTTTGTCACCACATGTCGCAAGAAAAATACAAACTCAAGAAAAAATTCATACTGGGAGAATTTAGCATATAACTTCTCTTCTCTAAAGTACTGACCTCAAGTGTTAACATGATCCGCCTCACTCCTAGAATAAACCAGGAGGACAACAATAAACATGACCACAAATGAGTCTAAATAAGGCCTAAATATCTAATTTATCAACTCTATGAATGTTGTTAGGGCATTGGTCAGCCCAAAATATATAACCACAAACTCGCAGTGCCCATAACGAGTGTTAAAAGACATCTTCAAGATGTCGGACTCCCGAACTCTCAACTGATGATAGCTTGATCATAAGTCAATCTTGAAGAATAATGAGGCACCTTGAGATTGATCAAATAAAATCATCTATACAGGGAAAGGGATAATTATTCTTGATGGTGACTTTATTCAATTGATGGTAATCAATATACATCCGCATAGAACCATCCTTCTTTCTAACAAATGATACTGGAATGCCCCAAGTTGAAATATTGGGTTTTATAAAACCCTTCTCTAGAAAATCCTTCAACTATTTCTTAAGCTCTTTCAACTCAGCTGGAGTCATCCTATAGGGAGATATAGGAATAGGCTTGGTGCCCAGCTCCACATCAAGAGAAATATCAATATCTCGGTCTGGAGGAACACCAAACAAGTCTATAAAAAACACATCTATGAACTCCCTTACCATCATCGTGGCTTCTAAGAAAGGTAGCTCCCTAGAACAGTCCCACACATCGGCCAGATAAGATAAACAATCCCTATCCATCAAACATTGAACATAAATATAAGAGATCACCTCTATGGGGTATAAGCTAAAAGCACCTATCAATACTAGCTGAGGTAAACTTGGATATGCTAATGTCACAATCTTATCATAACAATCAAGTATCATATGATGAGGTGATAACCAATCTATGCCTAATATGACATCAAAATCGACCATGTCTAGGAGAATCAGATAGGCCCGAGTCTCCCTACCTGAAAACACCGCTATACAACCCCAATTTACATGATCCACTACTAAGAACTCACCTATTAGGGTAGATACACGAATAGGCACATAAGATGCTCACACATACTATTAATATCCGCAACAAAGTAGGTCGATACATATGAATAAGTAGATCCTGGATCAAATAATATTGAAGTTGCACACTGATAGACTAGAACAATACTTGTGATCACTACATCGAAGGCCTCTACATCATCCCTGGTTGGGAAAGAATAACATACCATGTGATCCCCACTAGCTTATGATCGACCACGAGCACTACCCTGAGTGCCACCTCTGCCACCCCGGGTACCGCCCCTAGAACTCTAAAAGAAACCTCTAGCTGTTGAAGCTGGTGTAACGAAGTCATCTGTGACCCCGACAGAAAAGAAGAAGGAGCACACCTAGGGAAATCCTTGGCTTGATATCCAAACTCATCATACACATAATAGCCACAAGGACCTAAACCTTAGAAAAAATATCCTGGAGAACTTGTACACCCCCCATTTGATGAACTACCACAAACAACTCGGTCAGATCTGGATCCACCTACATCTCTGATACCTTGAATACCTGTTTGGATTGGCCTACCTTGATAAACTTGAGTGCTCAAGCCTGAATGATCCTTGTCGCTGGGTGCATAGCTGCCAAAATACCATTGTGACAAAACCTCTTACCACCACCCCATCTCACAAGTCTGATACCCTCTATCATCCTCATATGGTCAATGATACTCTGAATGGAACCATCAGATATTACCAGCTGGACTACGTGCAAGAATTGACCTCCACCACTCTTTACCCATATCAATTAGCTGATAAGATATGTATGCCACCCAATGAATGTCTAGAATTCCTAAATTATACAACTGATTATGGCACTCTGTCAAGAATTTAGAGGTTTTATCCCTTGATGTACTATAAAACTTAGGTGGAGCCAATCTCATAAATCTCTCGAAGCTCTTCTGCTTAGACAATGATATATCAACACTAGAAAAAATAGGTGGGGCTGACAATCTAGTTGGTGCAATAGAAGGGATTGAAAATGATACTGCGGTCGGATATTTGACACTAGGTCCCTAATAGGCTATGAGGTACCAACATACATAGGAGAAGTTGAAATACACGGAAGAACACTGGTGGTAGGAGTACCCTATAGCCTTGCCAATAGATAATCCCATAGCTCCTAAAGTGTTAGTGTAGTGTCTAGAACTATAAGCAGTGGAATGGGATCCTTGGGCGGCCCCTTAGAATTGAGCATAGGCTCATCAATGGGCTTCGACTCAATAGTAGGCTCTGGTGAGGCCTCTCTGTCTCATCTTCTAAATGGTGCTACTCTCTAGCACAGCGACAACCTCTGGCTCTCCCACGACCCCTGCCTCTCTCTCAGACTAGGGCCTCAGCAGCAGGTCCAGTCTCTTTAACCGCATCTCTAACTCTATCTCTCGACATTTTTGTAGAAAGAGTGGATTAGAAATACTCAAGTATCATGATAGAAAGAAACTCACAAAAGGAACCAACAAAAGATGTTTATCCTAACAAGTATCTTGTAACTCTAGAAGATAGATACGAACGTCAATGTACCAATTCGTGAGACTCTACTAGACACCCAACTCTTTGACTCGTGAGATCACTGAACCTAGCACTCTGATACAAATTTTATCACGACCAAAAAATGGGACCATGACTAAAAAGTACTAAAACTAGATTAAACAATAAAGGAACTTACAAAAGATAAATGAATAAGTACTAAAGTAATAATCATACTCTCAAAATACAACTTAATTTTCTAAAACCTAGAGTCACAAGTTCTAAAGAGAATCTATTTTAAAGTACTAAAAGTCTAAATATATAATTTAGTCTCAAAAATACAAACAAATACTACTAAGCTAAAGATAGTATCCAATGGATCTCGAAGCCCAGAGTCTCACCATTGGAATTAAGGAAATCAACAACACTAGCTAGCAACTGCCACATGCGTAACCCAGACTAGAATCTACAAGGAGGAAAAAGTAGGGATGAGTACACATAATATGTACCCAATAGCTTGACTGATTGGTATTAAGAATTAAGTACACTATGTGAAAAGAAAACTAAGGACGCTTCCACCTGAATACAGGAAAATCCAATTCGACAAAGTATTGCCAATATATATATATATATATATATGTGTGTGTGTGTGTGTGTGTGTGTATATATATAGACAGAGAGAGAGATACAAGGTGGAATCAAGATTGTTGTACTGCCTTTGGAATACACCTCCCTCGAGCAACGACTCCATAGACTAAAAGGACCCGAGGGACCACGTAGACCATATACCTCATTCACATTCCCATTGTAGCATTGCCTTGCCACCCATACATGGACAAAGATTTTCAAAAGTGTCACATTTTCTTTCAAAACAAGCATTCCATCACATCCAAACCCCAAGGTACAAATGTATGAAAATGAATAAAAGCATAATCCATAATTAATTAGAAGTTCATACACATCTAAGTGAGAAAATTTTAATGTCCAAATTATAAGGGAAGATTTTCTATTAATTCTTGGAAAGAACACACTACACACTTCCCAATTCAACTTAAGGGATTCCATTCTTGGTACAATGCATACTTCCACCCAAACTTATCACAACGCAACAAGATTTCCAATAAAATCATAAGTGTCTCAATAATATCGATTACATAATAAAGGAGGTCACAACCAAAAGTACCCATATTTTCACAATTAGACATGGCATCAATTATAATTACTTCAGGTTTATTTAAATTAACACATCCAAACATCAAGTAATGATCCCATCCCATATTCTAATACATTAGCATGCTTAATTACTCAACCCTATTCCCAAGAAAGGTAGTCACACCTACCTCAAGACCGAACTGCACACAGATTCTTTAAATAGATGAGAAAGTACGAATTCAACTCCTAAAATATCAACCCACTATAAAATATACAACATACATATCATACGAAACTCATCCATACCCATATTACAATAATTGAGAGTCGAGGGTAAAATCGTATGAGAAATCAATAAATTTAAAAAAGGGTCAAAATTAAAATTTGAGTTTAGAACCAGGTTCTATTAGTTATTGGGGACTCATGGTTGAAAAACCGATAAAAAGCGTGTGGAAATTGAGTTAGAAATTATCAAATCCTAAGTCTAAGTTTCATGATAAAATCTCCAAAATCAAGTTGAAATCCAAGGTATTTAAGTATAAATCACTAAATTTTGAAGGATAATAAAAGTAACTAGTTAAGAATCACTTACCTAATAGGTTTCTTGAAAAATCTTTTTTGAAAATTACCTCTCCAAGCTCCAATTTTGAAAATACTAAAAAATAGGGCTTCTCCCATTTTTCAGCCCCTCAAAAACACCCCTCAAATGTCGCTATAACGAAACTTGGTCTACTATAGCGATTCGTCTTGGCTATAGTGAAGCTTGCTCTTCGCTATAACAAGACTTGGTCCGCTATAGCGAGACTTGTCTGTTATAGCGAACCCTGCAGGTTTTTCTAAAGCGAGACCTAGTCCGCTATAGCGACACTTGCAAGACACTAGATATCAAAGAATTGTGAAAAATGGCTAAGTATCCAATTCAACTCTAATTATTTATTTGAAACCCAGTTCTCATTATCTATTTATGCTATCCTACTAAATTTAACATTCCAGATTGAGGTCTCCTTGACCCGGGACCCAATAAAGCACAACTACTCGACAAAACTCAAAAAGGCCAAAAAGCACATGAAACTTTTGAAAATTAATACAACACCTCTGCTAGACATAAAATCATCTCCCGAATCCAATGAAACTACCAAAAGTTCAATTTGAGTATTCAAAACTCCAATTGGTACCAGAAATCGCTTTAAACCATTTTAAACCTTCAAATTCTAACACTTGCACACTTCTTAACTTTGGGGCTATTTTTCCAATACCAACAACGTGACTCAATGAAATAATACCTTAGAAAACTAACGAGGGGGTACAATAGTAATTTCTTGAAATTCCTAAAATAGTTGTTAAGGTCATTACTTTCCACTGATTATATATTTACTTTGAGTGGTATTGATTCATGTTCTACCACTGATTATAAAAAAAATATCATGTTGAACTTGAAAGATAATTCTATCATGGAGGCTAAACTAATTGCTTTAGCTTTAGCTAGTGAGAAAATAGACTATTTGAGAGATTTATTATTACAAATACCTTATTTTGTTAAATTAATTTCTCTTATTTTAATTTGTCATGATAGTACCATTGTAATTGTTAGAGTTTTTAAAATCATTATTATAATGATAAATTTAAAACTATAAGGAGGAAATACAGTAATGTGAGATCATATTTGATTAGAGGTACCATTAATATTGATTATTTGAAATCTTGTGATAATCTTGTAGATCCTTGAACTAAGGTCTTACCAAGAGAAAAAAATTCTGAAGTACATCTAGAGGAATAGGATTGAAGCTTAAACATTCATGAGTCATATATCAGGAAACTTAACTTAGGGACTAGAGATCCTATAACTAGGTTCAATAAAATAAAATCATATGATGACTTGTTGTGACGTGCGCTATATTATATCCCTCTCTATGAGGTGAGTTTTCACGTAGTGTTTATGGAGATTTGAGTATACAAAATTTTTAATAAAAAATTATTATATTATATATTGGATGTAAAACTTATAAGACCACTCTCGATAAATTTTAGCTATGTAAGTGCGAAAGTAGGTCACTTCCTATGAGATTTGGACTTCTTCTCAAAATCACTTATATAAATTGGGATAGCACAAGGCAATAATGTGTTGGATATTAAAGCTCATGTCACCAATTTGACTATTACTTGTAAGCAATGATAAATAATTATTGTTCAAGTTTGACACCATTACGATTATGGATTAAAAACTATTTTTTTCTAAGTGGAGATTCAATGCAACACACATCTTCATTATGCATAATAGTCTATCTTGAGTTGATATACTCACTTCTCTAATATAAAATTGAGTGGAGGTTTTTTGATTTTATATTTTAATACTATATTAAATTGGGTCAATTAATGATTACATTATATAACATATTTTTATTTTATTTAGTACAATTCTCCGTAGATATTAGTGGCCATTGACTAATTGACAAGAATGGATTTTTATTTCATTTGGTACAATTTTTCGTAGATGTTAGCGGCCATTGACTAGTTGGCAAGAGTTGAATCTTGATGACACCGACTATAATCCACCAGTAGGTAAGTTAACTCCTAACTCTGAACAACAAGTAATAGTTTTAAGGGAAGAATCTAAATAGGAAAAATAAAACAACAACAAAATTCCTGATTAGGACTTGTAATTGAAGGCTTGAATAGAAGAACCCTAAACTTTATCTTGAGAGAATCCTTGAAAAAGAAAATTTGAGAATTTGGGTGAATAAATAGGAATGGAAATGGGGTATTTTTCTTATGCTGAAAATGATTATGGGTAATTTATAGACTCAAAATGATATAGATTATGAGTTAAGCAAGTACAAAAGTCCAAGATATCCTTTATTAAAACTGATTGAAATGACCCATGAGCCATGATGTCCATGTCATAGGTCTATGCACAGGTCTTACAAATGGCTCTTAAAAAATTTGAGCCCAAAAATTAAGTCTTTGAAGTTGGGTCTACGACCCATGAATACGGATCATAAAAAATTCTACGGATCATCCTATTGGTCCATAGAAAAAGTTATATAGTTCTTGAAATTTGAACCCTGCAGACCCCATTCCATGATCCTTTATCTACGACTCATGGTTCCTTATACAGGACATAGAACTCTTTCGTTGAACAGCTTAATACATAGAGAAAATTTAAATTTCTCAGGACTCAACCTCTGAGCATGGTCTATGGTTCTTGAACTACCAATGGGTTATAGAACTCATTCATCCTGCATACCTCTAAATCCAAGTTTGTTATTCCATTCTTACAAATATCTCCTACTAGACATAGTGCCTTGTGTAGTCCGTAGGCCACACTCGTAGGTGGACTTGGGACTTGGTCAATTTTTTCTCATTCCCTAAAACCTTCATTTGACTGCCTCCTATGGTCTGTAGTACCTTGTATGGACTATAAGTGGGCTAGTTCAAACTGGCATCTAAAAAATTTCTGAATCATTTTTTCTTATTTTGACTTTTCGACTTTTAGAGTACTACACCAGTGATCTAACATAATCATAATATTCACAATCCAAAATCGAATCGCAACTAAGGAAAGTAAACTAAGATAAAACAACCATTATACTTAGAGTCAAAATTTCAAAACTTGGAGTCATAAGTACAAGAGCTTCTAAATAGTATGAAAGAGCAAACACAGCGTTGTCTGATAAGAAAGACAAAATCTGATATGATGTAACGACCTGGTTGGTCATTTTTTGTCGTATTAGTCAAAATTATAGTTTTATCCTTCTGTATGTTTTTTAAGCCTATTTTGAACTACCTGTATTGTTGAAACTGAAATCCAGAGTTTTTTAAAAGTAAAATTTGCTTTTTGGAACTTTATGGAAGCTTAAGTTATTGAGAAAGTAAATTTTTGTACCATTCTAATTTTCTAGTGTTGGATTAGGGATTCATCGATTTCATTAGATTCATAATATCGAAACTGAACTATAAGAAGTTACAAAACTAAATTTAAAATTAAAATGAGGTTTTTACGCCCAAAGTTGTGACTTTAGTTGTTTACGGAACCAAAGTTTGACGTTGGTCAACATTCAGAGTTCAAAATCTTGAATCAGAATTCCAATAATTTTAATAGTTCCAGATGGTGAAACTAACACTAGAAATGGTCTCGGAATAATTTTTAGAGTCGCCGAGGGCAGTTTTGATATTTTGAGCTTTTAACTAGTTTTATCGGGTGGAATTGATAAATGTGGTGAGAAGGCCTTAAAATTGATTTCTAATGATTTCGTTGAGTACGGGTCACTATTTCTAGTATGGATACATATAGAGTTTGTGTAATTCTAAGTTCGGATGAGTATTGGGAGTTCATTCTGAGTAAGGAATTTGGACTTGGTTGCTGGTTTTTGCTGTCATTTGGTGCAAACTCATCTTTTCTCCGCATTTGTAGAAGTCTTGATGTTGTTGTGCTCCGCATTCGCGGATAAAGTCCCGCATTCGCGGATTATTAGTGCATGTGAGTGACCCACTACCTCTTGTTCTCCATGTTCGCGGGTTGGTCTCCATGATCGCGGAGGTATTTTGGCTCTTCTCCTCCACGTTTGCAGGACCCCACCCACGTTCGTAGAGAACGGTTTATACCTGGATGGTTTTAAACTCGTAAAATACCATTTTTCTCTCATTTTTGAACTTCCAAGCTTTTTGGGGTAATTGTTTAGAAAGGTTTTCAGAGATTTATGTTGGGTAAGCATTTCTAACACTAAACTAATCATTTTTCATGAGTTTATCTTAATTTTACATTTGATCTCATGAATTTACACACCCAAAATTAGGGATTTTTAGACCATGTCTTATAAACTTTAAATGCAAAATTCTCATTCGATCTATGCTTGATTTTGATGGAATTTTCACCCGTGGATTCCATTTTTCACGTAGAACTTAGTTTTAAAGTCAACTTCTAGATTTAAGAACTTCAAATTTTAGTCCTAATTTTGACCTTTTTGCATCTAAGCCTAAATTATGCGAATATGGGTATCAAAATGCTCCTCTTGATGAGTAGTATATGATTTTGATAGTTGTTGAGTGATCCGGAGATCATTTGGAGACTTGAGTGGATTGAAAGCTTATCCAAGTGTGATTTCAACATTGAGGTAGATTCGACTAAGCTTATTGGGACTGGACTTGAGTTATTGATAATGTTTATGTGTTAATTGTGAGATCTACACTGATTCATGAGTAATTATGTTTATGGGATGAGATATTGTTGGAAATGTGAATCTAGTTTGGCCGAATTGAGAGTAGTTGTGATTATATTCTAAATCTGAGATTGAAACTTGTGGATTGAGATCCTATGAGATACTATTGTGATAAATTGAGGCTTGTGACACTATTTGGGGAAACATTTTGGTAACTTGGTAGTTAGTGAGACACTTTGATGATCATACACACACCTTGTGGATGAGTAAGGTTTTATTCTTGGGTTATACTTGATGTTGGGATTTAATTATGATTTATATAAATCTATTTGGGATGAGTAGGGTTCGGTATGATTGTTATGTTTGGTTTTTGGATCTAATCATGATGTTGATGAATCGTTTGGACAAGTAATGTACGGTAGTTGTGATATACTTATTTCTTGGGTATGATGGTGATGGGTTATATTTTGAGGACGAGTAAGGTCTGGTACATTTGGCATACTTAGTCATTGATATGATTTTGTCTTCCTGAGATATTATAATAGATTAGAACACTTGATATTATATTCATGTTTAAGTGAGACTTATGTTGTATTATTATCATTATGAAGTTGTTATAATTATGCACATGTTGGAATGGATATCATTGCCTTGTGTTTATAGTATGTTGCATTGTATCACCCATTGACCCAAGTAGGAGACAAGGGCAGTATGTTTGACGATTCTACTACCCCCTCAACCCGAGTAGGAGGAAAGGGTGAGACTATACTGATATATCCCTTGACCGCAAGTAGGTGAGAGGATGAAGGATGAGATATTGTAACACCCTTTGTCCTTAAGTAGGTGGCAAGGATGATACATTGTAATACCCTTGACCACAAGTAGATGGCAAGGTCATGGAACACTGGATGCATGATTTGATGGCATTTCATATACTGTGTGGTTATTACTTTTGGTATTGTAATACGTGATATGTGGGAGATCATATAAGGCATATTGTATATTATCATTGCGTACTAACCTTTTTGGATGTAGGTGTATGGTTATTTATTATTGCATACTTGTTTGATTTCTCTTACCCAGTTGGTTGAACCTACTGGGTACATTTTGGTGCACTCACCCCTACTTTATTTTCTTCCTGCAGGGACCCACACAGGGTAGTTGATTCAGTCTTATTGAGCATTAGCAACATCCATCCAGATCTTACCATTGAGGCTCAGACTTCGAGTCATCGTGGATCTTTGGGATTATCCTTATGGCCTTCTTTTAGACTTTATATCAAACATTATGAGACATCCTTGTACTTCTTTTTGAGAATTTTATATTTACTCTTCTGCACTGTTATAGATGGTCTTGTACTGGTTACTCCAGGTTTTGGGATATTTGATGTTATATTATGATGGTTTCCATTTTATTTCATTCTTCTTAAGTCAAAATCCATTTTTGGGTCATGATAAGTTTTGTATCAGAGCTCACAGTTCATTGGGCTCGTGAGTCAAGGGCAGGGTGTCTAGTAGAGTCTCGCAGATTGATGTGTAGACATCCACACTTATCTTCAGGAGCCTACGTGACACTTGATAGGAAAAACTTTCATGTCTTGTTTCTTATTCATGTGTTTCTTTATATTATCCACTTTAAAAGTGTCTAATCTACTCTTTTATGTAGATATCGATTACGAGATACCAATGATCTATGAGAGAGCCTGAGTCCAATAATGTGGCTCCTACTTATGGTCGAGGTAGAGTTTAGGATAGGGCAAGGGGTCAATGACTTGCTGGAGGGGTAGCTCCACCCAGAGGGCAGCCGAGGTCAGCTTCTTCGGGGCCTGCATATGAGCCAGAGGATCCTACAGATCCTATTCCTCCACCCTCAACTCCAGCCCCTACACCCTTACTTAAGGAGTTTCTATTGAGGTTATTGGCTAGATTGGAAGAAGCTCCTCCAGTCCCAGCTACTATTGAGGTACCAATTTCTGCAGCACCGATTGACCCTACTATAGCCCTAGCAGATCCACCTATGGTCTATGTTATTCCTTCTCTAGTCCTAGCAGATCCTCTTGTGACAGTTGTGACTCCCTTCATACACCTCAGCCATGTGTAGGTGCACAGTCTCAGAGTTTGGCAGTTGTTATATCTATTGCACCACCCTTGTTTATGGTGCCACCATTGTCTTCTAGCCCAACTATGTCCTCAGCTGAGTAGAAGAGTTTTGAGAGGTTTGTTCGACTAGCTCCTCCATGATTTGATGGCACCTCGGGCGACAGAGCGTATGATTTCTTGTCAAAGTGCCAGGATCGCCTATGTAATTTGGCCATTTTGGAGTCGCCAAGTAGTGGTGGAGGTATATTGTAGCTCGTTGACCTATTGGATCTCCAGTTATGACTTGGGAGCAGTTCACAGTGATATATTTCGAGAGGTTCGTGCCATACAGTCTTCGGGATAGTCATCGTGATTAGTTTAATAGGCTTTAGTAGGGTTCTAAGACAGTATCAGACTATGAGGCTAGATTTCATGTATTGTCCAGATATGCCTGGTCCAACATCCCTATCAAGTTTGAGAGGATTCGGTGCTTCGCCAAGAGATTGGCAGGGTTATTTTAAAAGGCTACAACTTTCTTAGTTCTAGCTGGAGGCACATTTCAGAATGTAGTTGATCAAACTTATATGATAGAGTGCATTTGACATGGTATACAGAGTGGGGGGAAGAGGTCCCATCATCATGGATAGTTTAGTGGTCACCCACCACAGGATTTGGAGATTCAGAGGAGGAGTCATCTGGGCTAGGCAGTTCAAGCAGCTCTTCTTGCATTTGACAGTATTGACAAGTCTAGGCCTAATCAGATAGGTTGTGATATTTCTCTTGGTTTGGTCAGATGTGGTGGTTTTTTGCCATAGTCATCTCAGTAACGGGATCCCCGAGCCTGGTATGTTTGTGATGAGGTTGGGCACTTTGCCAGCCGTTATTGACATCATGCTTTCCCTGGCCAGGCGTCAAGGCCTTAGCCAGCCCATCCAGTTCTAGCACCAGTAGCTAGAGACACCTCTCAGGGCATGAGAGGAGGTACCAAAGGAGGTCATGGCTCAGGTTGAGATGGAGCTCGTGGAGGCTCACAGGCTAGTGGTCGTCGTAGAGTTTGCTATGCTATTTCAGATACAGTTAAGGCAGAGGCTTTTGATACAGTTATCACAGTTATTGTTCCAGTATGCCACCGTTTAACTTTTGTTTTATTTTTATATAGGCTCTACTTATTCTTATGTGTCGTCTTATTTTGCTTTAAATATTGATATTATGTGTGGGCTGCTTGCTGAGCCTATTTGTGTTTCCACCCCGATAGTTGAATCTTTATTGGTGAATCGGGTATACCGAGGGTGTATTGTAACTTTTATGGGGAGATATACTATTAATAACTTGATATTGTTAGATATGGTAGACTTCGATATGATATTGGGTATGAATTGGTTATTTTCTTATTATGTTGTTCTTGATTGCCATGCAAAGTTAGTGACTTTATCTTTTCCAGAGTTACCTTAGTTGTGTGTACCAGAGCACCTAGCTTCTAGTTATTTCTTATATGCATGTGTGTCGATTGATGGATAAGGGTTGCTTGCCTTATTTAGCTCATTTTCAAGTTGTTTCTCAGGAGTCCCCATCTTTGAAGACCACCAGGGTTGCTAGAGAGTTTATGCATGTATTTTCGATTGATTTTCCTAGTGTTCCTCTAGATCATTATATTAACTTCGCTATTAATATAGAGTAAGGCACCAAGCCCATTTCTATTGCCCCCTATCGGATGGCTCCGGTTGATTTGAAAGAGAAATAGAAGGATTTGTTGAAGAAAGGGTTTATTCATCCGAGTATATCTCCTTGGGGTGCTCCCATCTTATTTATGAAGAAGAAGGATGGCACTATGCATATGTGTATTGCCTATTGCCAATTGAACAAAGTGACCATCAAGAATAAGTATCATTTGCCTCACATTAATGATCTTTTTGACCAGTTACAGGGTGCCTTAATATTCTCCAAGATTGATTTGAGGTCCGTCTATCATTAGTTGAGAGTTTGAGAGACTGAAGCCCCAAAGACAGCTTTCGATACCTATTATAGGCATTATGAGTTCATGGTCATATCATTTGGGTTGACTAATGCCCCAGGTGCTTTTATGGAGTTGATGAAATGAGTGTTCAAGCCTTATCAGGATATCTTTGTGTTGTGCTTATCGATGATATCTTGGTTTATTCCAAGAGTGAGGTTGATTATGTTCAACACTTGAGGATCGTACTTAAGAGGTTAAGGGAAGAGAAGTTATATGTCAAGTTCTCAAAATATGAGTTTTTGCTTGATTTTGTTACATTTCTTGGCCATGTTGTATCAAAAGAGGGCATTATGGTTGATCTGGCTAAAGTGGCAGTTGTGCGTGAGTGGTTAGGCCTACTTTTGTGATTGAGATTCAGAGTTTCATTGGTTTGGTGGGGTATTATCAACGTTTTGTTTAGGGACTCTCTTCTATAGCAACCCCGTTGACAAGATTGACTTAGAAAGATAAGGCATTTCAGTAGTCCAAGGAGTGTGAGGCGAGCTTTCAAATTCTCAAGGATTTATTGACTTTAACATCAATTCTTGCTTTACCCGAGTAAGAAATACCATTTGTGGTTTATTGTGATGCTTCTAGTGTGGGTTTAGATGGTGTCTTGATGCGAAGAAGGAAGGTGATAGATTATGCTTCTAGATAGTTAAAGGTATATGAGAGAAAAATACCCTACCCATGATTTGGAGTTGGCTGCAGTTGTGTTCGTGTTAAAGTTGTGGCAGCATTATCTCTATGAGGTGCATTGTGAGATCTTCACCGATCACCAAAGTCTCAAATACATCTTTTCTCATCCCAACTTGAATTAGAGACAACATAGGTGGTTGGAGTTTCTTAAGGATTATGATATCTCTAGTTTATATCACCCCGGGAAGGACAATGTTGTGGTTGATACTTTGAGCCAAAAGGCTGCTAGTACAGGGAGTTTTGCATTTTTGAGGGCTGAGGAGAGGCCTCAAGCCTTAGAGGTTCAGTAATATGCTAGACAGATGGTTCAGTTGGATATTTCTCCTCCCCATAGTATATTGGCCTTTATTGAGGCTAGATCGTCCTTGCTTGATCAGATATGTGCTCATCAATTTGAGAACCCCATGTTATGCTTGATTCATGACAAAGTGTTGAGGCGTGAAGCCAAGGCAGTTATTATTGATTCTGTAGGCATTTTGAAGAAAAATGGTAGAGTTTATGTACTCAAGGTAGGAGATTAGGTGAGATTGATACTTGATGAGGCCCATTGTGCTAGGTATTCCATCTATCCGGGTGTGGCTAAGATGTACCATAACCTAAAACAACATTATTGATGGTTTGGGATGAGAAGGGATATAGCTGAAATTGTGGCAAATTATTTGAATTGCCAACAAGTCAAGTATAAGCACCAAAAGTTCGGTATATCGATGCAAATGATACCCATTCCCAAGTGGAAGTGGGAAAGAGTGACTATGCACTTTGTTTTAGGTTTGCCCATGGCTTTGGGTAAGTTTGATTCAGTTTGGTAGTGGTTGATTGTTTGACCAAATCGACTCACTTCTTACCGCTGAAGACTAGCTACAGTGTGAAGCAGTTGGCTAGATTGCACATCCGTGAGATTGTCAGATTGCATGGTGTGCACAGTCTATAGTATCAGATAGGGGATCTGTGTTCACCTCTCACTTTTGGTGGGCTTTATCGTGTGGTTTGGGTACTAGAGTGGATTTAAGTTTAGCTTTCCACCCCTAGATAGATATTCAGTCTGAGAGCACCATTCAGGTGTTGGAGGACATGCTACAGGATTGTGTGATTGATTTTGGTGCCCGATGGGACCAATAATTACCACTAGAAAAGTTTGTATATAATAATAGTTACCATTCCAACATCCATATTGCACCTTTGAGGCCTTGTATGGATGGAGGTATAGATCACCCATTGGATGGTTTGACTCAGGTACTGATGATGTGTTGAGTGTGAGCCTACTTAGAGATGTCATAGATCAATTTGATTCAAGGTAGGCATTTGATAGCTCAGAGTTTCTAGAAGAGCTATGCTGACCGGAGGACTAGGCCTCTAGAGTTCTTTGTTGGTGACAGTGTTCAGCTAAAGGATTTACCCATGAAGGGTATGATGAGATTTTGGAAGAGGGACAAGCTCAGTCCTAGATTCATTGGCCCATTTGAGATTTTGAGGAGAATTGACGAGGTTGCCTATTAGTTGGCATTATCACTGAGATTATCATCTGTGTATCCTATTTTTTTATTTTTCTATGCTTCACCGGTACATTCCAGATGAGTTCGATATGATCTCTTATCTGTTGATTTGGGTTCAGATTTGACCTTTGAGGAGGAGTCTATAGCTATATTAGACAATCAAGTCTGGAGATTGAGATCCAAAGAGATACCTTCTGTGAAGGTTCAGTGGCGACACCATTCTGTTGATGAGGCTACTTGGAAGTTGGAATTTGACATAGGGGCCACATATCCTAGCCTTTTTTAGGCTTCAGATACTCATCTTTCTTTATGTTCAAGGATGAACATTATTTTTAGTGGTGAATGATGTAATGACCTGGTTGGTCATTTTTGGCCTTATCTATAACAATTACTATTTTACCCTTCTGTAAGTTTCTTTGGGCCTATTTTGAATTATCTATATTGTTGGAACTCAAATCTGGAGTTTTTAAAAAGGAAAATTTGTTTTTAGGCAATTTTTGGAAGCTTAAGTTACTAAAAAGGTGAGTTTTTATACCATTTTGATTTTCTGGTGTTGGATCAGGGATCTGTCAATATCATTAGCTCCGAAATGTCTAAATTTAACTATGAGAAGTTACAGAACTGAATTTGGATTTAAAATGAGGTTTTTAGGCCCAAAGTTATGATTTTAGTTGTTTTCGGAATCAAAGTATGACTTTGGTCAATATTTGGAGTTTGGAAGCTTGCATCAGATTTTGACAATTCCAATAGTTCTATATCGTGACACTAACGCTAGAAATGGTCTCAAAAATGATTTTTGGAGTCGTCGAGGGCACTTTTTGTATTTTGCGCTTTTAACTACTTTTATCGGGTAAGATTTGTAAATATGGCAAGGAGGCCTTAAAATCAATTTCTGATGATTCTATTGAGCCCGTATCACTATTTTTGGTATGAGTACATATAGATTTTGTGTAATTTTGAGTTTGAATGATTTTTGAGGGTCCATTCCGAGTAGAGAACTTTGACTTGATTGCTAGTTTATGTTGTTTTCTATTGTGGGCACATCTCTTCTCCATGTTCGCGGAGGTCTTGATGTTGTTGTGTTCCATGTTCACGGAGTACTAGCGCATGTGAGTGACCCCTTCCCTCTTGTTCTCCATGTTTGCGGGTCGGTCTTCTTGATCGCGGAGGTCTTTTAGCCCTTCTCTTCCGCGTTCATGAGACCCCACCCGCGATCACAGAGAACGTTTTATACCTGGACAGTTTTAAACTCATAAAACACCATTTTTCTCCCATTTTTGAACTTCTAAGCTTTTTAGGGTGATTTTGAAGAAAGCTTTTCAGAGAATTTGTTGGGTAAGCGTTTCTAAACACTAAACTAATCATTTTCCATGAGTTTTATCTTAATTTTACCTTGAATCTCATGAATATACACATCTAAAATTGGGGATTTTTAGACCATGGCTTACAAACTTTAAATGTTGATTTTTCGTTCACCCAAAGCTTGATTTTGATGGAAATTTCACCCATGGAATCCATTTTTCACGTAGAACTTGATTTTAAAGTCAATTTCCAGATTTGAGGACTTCAAATTTTAGCCCTAATTTTGACCTTTTTGCCCCTAAGCCTAAATTATGCCAATATGGGTATCAAAATGCTCCTTTTAATGAGTAGTATCTGATTTTAATAGTTGTTGAGCAATGCAGAGATCATTTGGAGGCTTGAGTTCATTAAAAGTTTGTCCGAGTGTGGTTTTGGTATTGGGTAGGTTTGGCTAAGCTTGTTAGGATTAGATTTGAGTTAAAAATCATGTTTATATGGTAATTGTGAGATCTAGACTGATTCATTATTGTGTTGATGGAATGAGATATTGATGGAAATGTGAATCTTGTTTAGCTAAATTAGGAGTAATTGTGATTATATTGTAAATCTGAGATGGAAACTTGTGGATTGAGATCCTGTGAGATTCTATTGTGATAAATTGAGGCTTGTGACACTTTTTTGGGAAACATTTTGGTAACTTGGTAGTTAATGATACATTTCGATGAACATATACATACCTTGTGGACGAGTAAGGTCCGGTTCTTGGGTTATACTTGATGTTGGGATTTAAATATGATTTATATAAATCTATTTGGGATGAGTGGGGTATGGTATGATTTTTATGTTTGGTTTGTGGATCTAATCATGATGTTGATGAATCTTGGGGACGAGTAAGGTCTGGTAGTTGTGCTATACTTGTTTCTTGAGTATAATGATGATGGGTTATGTTATAGGGACGCGTGAGGTCCAGTACATTTGACATACTTAGTCATTAATATGGTTATGTCTTCCTGACATATTATAATAGATTGGAACACCTGATATTATATTCATGTTTAAGTGAGACTTATATTGTATTATTCTCATTATGATATTATAATTATTCACATGTTGGAATGGATATCATTACATTGTGTTTATAGTATGTTGCATTGTATCATCCCTTGACCCGAGTAGGAGGCAAGGGCAATATGTTCCATGAGGTGGCAAGGATGAGATATTATAACACCCCTTGTCCGTGAGTAGGTGGCAAGGATGAGGCATTGTAATACCCTTGACCACGAGTATATGGCAAGGTCATGGAACACTGGGTGCATGATTTGATGGAATTTCATATATTGTGTGGTTATTACTTTTGGTGTTGTAATATTAATATGTGGGAGATCTTATAAGGCGTATTGTATATTATCATTGTGTACTAACCTTTTTGGATGTAGGTGTAGGGTTCTTCGTTATTGCATAATTTTTCGATTTCTCTTACCAAGTCAGTTGAACCTACTAGGTATATTTAGGTGTACTCATCCCTACTATGTCTCCATGTAGATCGAGCACTGGGACCTGCACAGGGTAGTTGATTGACTCTTATTGAGCATTAGCAACATCCATCCAGATCTTACCGGTGAGGCTCATACTTCGAGTCGTCATGGATCTTTGGGATTATCTTTATTGCTTTCTTTTAGACTTTATATCAAACATTTTGAGACATCCTTGTATTTCCTTTTTAGATAGTTGTATTTACTCTTCCACACTCTTATAGATGCTCTTGTACTCATGACTCCAGGTTTTGGGACATTTGATCTTATGTTATGATGGTTTTCGTCTTATTTCATTCTTCTTTAGTCGCAATCCATTTTTGGGTCATTACATATGAAAGACAACAAACAAAGTCTCAATAGTACAATAGTGACTCGAATTTTGAGCCTCACCATTATGATCTAGCAAGGATAAGAAAACTCCACTCAAATGAAATCAACTACCACGAGAAAGTCCCTGTGCTCGATCTTTAGGGAGAAACATAGTAGGTATAAGTACACCAAAATATACCCAGTAGGATCAATCAACTGGGTAAGAAAAATTGTATAAGCATGTAATAATTAGGAACTCTATTACTTTCAAGGAAGATGATAGTACACAATATACATATATATATATATATATATATTATATAAGAACACATAAAGATAGGAAGTGTATCCAATGATGCAGTGCAAATGAAATGGATGAATGCAATGTATGGGGTGAAATCACGACTGTCGCACAGTCAATGTATATATCTATCGAGCTAAAACTACAAGGTAGAATCCATGGGGATCTCACAGATCGTATATAGAAATCTCTCAGCCTTTTTACCTCTGTGTGGTCAAGGGATGTCACAATTTCTCAACCTTGCCACCTCAGCATGGTCAAGGGTTTTTTTAAAGTGGTACAATTTCACACTTGCCACCTCCTTATGGTCAAGGTGTTTTAGAAAAGGTGCTACAATATCTCAATCTGGCCACCTCTGCATGGTCAAAGGGTGGAACACATGAAACATGGAGATGGATGCATGTCAATGCCACAAATCAATGTACATGACAACAATATAATAAGATGACTGATGAAACATAATCATAGAATTATAAAAAAAGAATGTCAAGTGTCACAACTGGTACCCTAAGCCATCAACATGTCTCAGAACACCTCACTTTCACCATTAGACAAATATACCGATAACACTGGACTTTGCAAGCCTAAAATATACACATGAGTCCCAAAAGGTATTTCAAATACCACCAATTACCACAATATTTTTCAAATGATATCACAAGTCTCATATTATCACAATAACATCCAAAAGTATCTTGAATATCATGGATACGTCTCAATTTGCCAACCAATTCATAATTTTCTCCAATTCCAATGCAACCGATATCACATTTTTGCAAAAATACCATCATACCAATCAAATTACTCACGAAACAATCTAAATCTTACAATTATCATATAAATATATCCAATAACTCAAATCCAGTCCTAAAAGGTTCGTCGAACCTACCTCGATGCCAAAGCTGCACTCGAACCAAGCTTCCGGATAATCAAAGCCTAAACAATAAGCTCAAATCAACCAACCACTATCAAAAATTAATAATACTCATCAATAAATAAATTTTGATACCAATATTGGTGTGAATTGGATCCAAGGGTAAAATGGTCAAAATTAGGACTAAATTTTGAGGTTCACGAATTTGAAAACAATTTAGAAATTATGATTCTACGCGAGTAGAGGAGTTGGTGGGTGAAAATTTCACTAAAATTGAGCTCAAATGGAATGAGAAAATAGCATTTAATGTTTCCAAAACATAGACATGAAAAACAAAATTTTCAATATTCAAAATCACAAAATTCAAGACAAAATAAAGAGAAAAGCATCCATTTTAATGTTAGAAACACTTACCCAAAAGTTTTCCATGAAAATTGTTGAAGAACTCACCCAAAATCAAGTTTGAAATGTTGAAAATAGTGTAAAAATGATGAACCCGTCACTTTAAAAAATTAAAACTATTAAGGCGAATTAATACTTCGTCGAACGCGGAGGGAAAATCTAAAGAAGCTCCGCAAACACTGAGGGTACACTATAACGACCCAAAAATTTTCGAACTTCAAAATGGTTGGTCAAAGTTAGTGTTGAACTAGTCATGGTCGAATTTTTGTAGCGATGGGTTGAATTTTGGTAAAGTGGTATGGTCGGTAGGGTAGTGTACTTTGAAAAGACATATCTTTTGGTACGGGATGAACTATGTGGGATGTTATATGTCAAGTCAAAGATCTTCGAGTAATCTTCACAAAGAAAGTAATTTCACTTGAATCAGAGTTCGTTTGTTAAAGTTATGGCCCTTGCAGTGAGACTGCCCATAATTGGTGGTATGTTGGGAAAAGGTTCTGGAATGGAGTCTAAGGACTGGACCACGGACCATTGGTGGTCCACGGTACGTGGGGGTGCTCGTGGGTTAGTCCAGTGTGGTCCTAAGGGTTTGGGGCCAGGCCATGGACCAAGTTTGATCCCACGGACCAGCTCACAGTCCGTGCGACCCTTCACAGCCCGTGCGGGGTCCCGTGAAGTGTTCCAGAAAGTTGGCCAAGGTCCGGGGATGGACTACGGACTAAGTGATTCTTCACAGACCAGTACACGGTCCGTGTGCAGCTACACATTTCATGAGGCCCCTCGTGAAGTGATCCGGAAAGTCCCTTAAGAGTTCAAGCCGAAGTCGAGACCAAGTGATGCCTCACGGGCAGGTTCACGGGCCAGGACCCTTTGAACGGCCACTGGCAGCCTTCCTTGGTGCACTGTCTTCAGTGATTTAATGTGTTTCATTAATGGTTAATTCGTTTAATTAGACCCTATGCCCCTTTTAGGCTTTCTAAGGTCTCCTAACTCCCCTAAATCAAATCCTAATCCTCTATCATCCATTTTAACACTCTCCAATCCTCTTCAAAATTCTCTCAATCCTCTTGACCTATATTGATGAAAGCTTGAAGAAATTTGGGGAAATTCATCTTCCTTGCAATTCCATTCAATTCTATTGATTAATCGCAAGGTATGTAGGTTTGATTCATAGATTTCCTTTCATCCATGAAGACCCAAGAACCCTCATCTTTAATTTATGAATTTAAGTTTTTTTAATTATGGGTTCTTTAATTCTTGATATATTTCATTGCGTTGAGTGGTGGGCTGTAGAAATTAGGTGATTTAATGATGATTTAAGTTTGAATTTTACGAAATGCATCGATGTTCTTGAAGGATCAATGTGCATGTCCCTTTAAAGATTTAATACACATGGGTAAATTGCATTATATTTTAAATTGGGATTTTATCATGGATTATGTTGAATTATCAATTGAATTATGATTTAAAGTTGGAATTCTCCATTACCCATGCACTTGATCTCTCATTCATGGCATATGCATTGAAGTTTGGTTATGATGAAACTCTT
>JBCEWC010007140.1:0-21887 GCA_038996855.1 Solanum aculeatissimum | reverse complement strand
AGACCATATCTAACCCCTGCGGGCCTCCGGGGCCTCTTGCCAAGCTCGTTACAAACCTCTCGGTATAATTTTTTGGGAAAGTTGCCCCCAAGCCCCGGGCAGCGCCAGGAATCGTGGGCTACACCCACGAAAAACTGCCCAAATCGCCTGTTTTTTGTTCCTTGGCCCATAAAATACTACCAGGCCATATCCAACCCCGACGGGCCACCTGGGCCTCTTGCATGGCTTGATACAGTCCCCTCGATATAATCTTTTGGGAAAGTTGGCCCCGAGCCCCGAGCAGCGCCAGAAAACATGGGCTAACACCCACGAAAAATTGCCCAAATCGCCTATTTTTTGTTCCTTGGCCCATAAAATACTACCATGCCATATCCAACCCCAACGGTCTACCTGGGACTCTTGCCTGACTCGTTACAGATCCCTCGGTATAAATTTTTGAGAAAGTTGGCCCCGAGCCCTGGGCAACGCTAGGAACCGTGGGCTAACACTCAAGAAAAATTACTCAAATCGCTAATTTCTTGTTCCTTTGCCCATAAAATACCACCAGGCCATATCCAACCCCAGCGGGGCACCTGCGCCTATTACCTGGCTCGTTATAGACCCCTCGGTATAATATTTTGGGAAAGTTGGCCTCGAGCCTAGGGCAGCGCCAGGAACCGTGGGCTAACACCCACGAAAAACTGTCCAAATCGCCTGTTTCTTGTTCCGTGGCCCATTAAATACTACCAGGCCATATCCAACTTCGGCGGGCCACCTGGACCTCTTGCCTGACGTGTTACAGACCCCTCGGTATAATGTTGTGGGAAAGTTGGCCCTGAGACTCGGGCAACGCCAGGAATAGTGGGCTAACACCCATAAAAAACTGCTCAAATCACCTCTTTCTTGTTACTTTGCCTATAAAATACTACCAGACCATATCCAACCCAGGAGGGCCACCTGAGCCTCTTGCCTGACTCGTTATAGACCACTTAGTATATTTTTTTGGGAAAGTTTGCCCCGAGCCCCGGGCATCGTCGGGAACCATGGGCTAACACCCATGATCGTCTGTTTCTTGTTCCTTTCCTTATAAAATACTACCAGGCCAGATCTAACCCCGCCGGGCCACCTGGGACTCTTTCCTGGCTTGTTACAGACCCCTCGATATAATTTTTATGGAAAGTTGGCCCTGAGTCCCTGGCAGCCCCTGGAACCGTGGGCTAACACCCACGAAAAACTGCCCAAATCGCTTGTTTCTTATTCCTTGGCCCATAAAATACTACTAGGCCATATCCAACCCCAGCGGGCCACCTGGGCCTCTTGCATGGCTCGTTACAGACCCCTCGGTAAATTATTTTTGAAAAGTTGGCCTTGAGCCCTGGGCAGCGCTAGGAACCATGGGATAACACCTACGAAAAATTGCTCAAATCGCCTGTTTCTTGTTCCTTGGCCCATAAAATACTACCAGACCATATCCAACCCCGGAGAGCTACGTGGACCTCTTGCCTGGCTTGTTATAGATCCCTCGGTATAAATGTTTGGTAAAGTTAGACCCGAGCCCTGGGCAGCACTAAAAACCATGGGCTAACACCCACGAAAAACTGCCCAAATCACCTATTTCTTGCTCCTTGGCCCATAAAATACTATCAGGCCATATCGAACCCTGGAGGGGAACCTGGGCATATTTCCTGGCTCATTAGAGACCTCTCGGTATAAGTTTTTGGGAAAGTTGGCCCCGAGCCCCAGACAGCGCCAGGAACCATGGGCTAACACCCACGAAAAACTGTCCAAATCGCCTACTTCTAGTTCCTTGGCCCATAAAATACTACCAGGCCATATCCAACCCCGGCGGGCCACCTGGGCCTCTTAATTTGCTCCTTATAGAACCCTCGGTATAATATTTTGGGAAAGTTGGCCCCGAGCCCCAGGTAGCGCCAGGAACCATGGGCTAACACCCATGAAAATTACCGAAATCGCCTGTTTCTTGTTCCTTAACCTATAAAATACTACCAGGCCATATCCAACCCCGGAGGGCCACATGGGCCTATTGCATAGCTCGTTACAGACCCCTCTGTATAATATTTTAGGAAAGTTGGCCTTGAGCCCCGGGTAACACCCGGAACGGTTGGCTAACACCCACGAAAAACTGCCCAAATTTCCTGTTTCTTGTTCCTTGGCTCATACAATACTACCAGGACATATCCAACCTCGGAGGGCTACCTGATCCTCTTTCCTGGATCGTTACAGACCCCTCAATATATTTTTTTGGGAAAGTTAGCCCCGAGCCTCGGGCATCGCCAGGAACCGTGGGCTAACACCCACAAAAAACTGCCCAAATAGCCTATTTCATGTTCCTTGGCTTATAAAATACTACCAGGCTATATCCAATCTCATAGGGCCACTTGGGCCTATTTCCAAGCTCGTTACAGACCCCTCGATATATATTTTTGGGAAAGTTAGCCCCGAATCCCTGGCAGCGCCAGGAACTGTAGGCTTAACACCCACGAAAAATTACCCAAATTGCCTATTTTTTATTCCTTGGCCCATAAGATACTACCTGTCATATCCAACCCCGGCGGGCGATCTGGGCCTCTTACCTGGCTCGTTACAGACTCCTCAGTATCATTTTTTGGGAAAGTTGGCCCCGAGCCCCGTGCAGCGCAAGGAATCGTGGGTTAACATCCACGAAAAACTACCCAAATTGCCTGTTTCTTATTCCTTGGCCATACAATACTATCAGGCCATATCCAACCATGGCGGGCCACCTGGGCCTCTTGCCTGGATCGTTACAGACCCCTCGGTATAAGTTTTGGGAATGTTGGCCCCTATCCCCGGGCAGCGCCAAGAACTGTGGGCTATCATCCACAAAAAACTTCCCAAATAACCTGTTTCTCTTTTCTTGACCCATAAAATACTACCAGGCCATATCCAACCTCGATGGGATACTTGGGCCTCTTGCGTGGCTCGTTACAGACCCCTCAGTATAAAATTTTAAAAAGTTGGCCCCGAGCCCGGGCAGCGCAAGGAACCGTGGGATAACACCCATGAAAAACTACCCAAATCGCCTGTTTCTTGTTCCTTGTCTCATAAAATACTACCAGGACATATCCAACCCCGACGGGTCACGTGGGCCTCTTGCCTGACTCATTACAGACCCCTCGGTATAATATTTTGTGAAAGTTGGCATTGAGCCCTGAGCAGTGCCAGGAATCGTGGGCTAACACCCACAAAAAACAGCCCGAATCACCTTTTTCTTGTTCCTTGACCCATAAAATACAACCAGGCCATATCCAACCCTGGCGGGACAGCTGGGCCTCTTGCATGGATCGTTACAGACCCTTCGGTATAACCTTTTAGGAAAGTTGGCCCCAAGCCCCGTGCAGCGCAAGGAATCGTGGGCTAACACCAATGAAAAATTGCCTAAATCGCAAATTTCTTGTTCCTTGTCCCATAAAATAATACTAGGCCATATTCAACCCCGGGGAGCTACTTGGGCCTCTTTCCTAGCTCGTTACAGACCCCTCGGTATAATTTATTAGGAAAAGTTTCTCCGAACCCCGAACAGCGCCAGGAACCGTAAGCTAACACCCACATAAAACTGCCTAAATTGCCTATTTCTGGTTCCTTGGCCCATAAAATACTACCAAGCCATATCCAACCCCGCGGGCCTCATGGGGCTCTTGTGTGGCTCGTTATAGACCACTCAGTATAAAATTTTGGAAAAGTAGGCCCCGAGCCTCAGGCAGCGTCAGGAACCGTAGGCTAACACCCATAAAAAACTGCCCAAATCGCCTATTTCTGGTTCCTTGGCCCATATAATACTACCAAGGCATATCCAACCCCGGCGGGCCACCTAGGCCATTTGCCTGAGTCTTTATAGACCCCTCGGTATAATATTTAGGAAAGTTTATCCCTAGCCCTAGGCAGCGCTAGGAACCATGGGTTAACACCCAGGAAAAATTGCCCAAATTGCTTGTTTCTTGTTCCTTGGCCCATAAAATACTACAAGGCCATATTCAACCCCGGCGGGCCACCTGGGCCTTTTGCCTTGTTCGTTACAGACCCCTCGGTATAATATTTTGGGAATATTGGCCCCGAGCCCCGGGCAGTGCCAGGAACCGTGGGCTAACACCCACAAAAAATTACCCAAATCGCCTGTTTCATGTTCCTTGGCCTATAAAATTCTACCGGGCCATATCCAACCCCAGCGGGTCACATGGGCCTCTTACTTGGCTTGTTATAGACCCCTCCGTTTAATATTTTTGGAAAGTTGTCCCCGAGCCCCGAGAAGTGCCAGGAACCGTGGGCTAACACCCCCAAAAACCTGCTCAAATCACCGATTTCTTATTCCTTGGCCCATAAAATACTACCAGGCCATATCCAACCCCGGCGAGCTACCTGGGCCTCTTGCCTTTCTCGTTACAAACTCCTCGGTATAAAATTTTGGGAAAGTTGGCCCCGAGCCACAGGCAATGCTTGGAACCGTTGGCTGACTCCCACGAAAAACTGCCCAAATCGCCTATTTCTTGTTCCTAGGCCCGTAAAATACTACCAGGCCATATCCTACCCCGGCGGGCCACCTAGGCCTCTTGTCTAGCTTATTACAGATCCCTCGGTATAATATTTTAGGAAAGTTGTCCCGGTGCCCCGGACAGCGCCGGGAACCGTTAACTAACACCCATGAAAAACTGCCCAAATTGCCTTTTTCTTGGTCCTTGGCCTATAAAATACTACCAAACCATATCCAACCCCGGAGGGCCACCTGGGCCTCTTTCCTAGCTCGTTACAAACCCCTCGGTATAAATTTTTGGGAAAGTTGGCCCCGAGCGCCAGGCAGCGCAAGGAACCGTGTGCTAACACCCACGAAAAACTGCCCAAATCACCTGTTCCTTGTTCCTTTGCCCATAAAATACTACCAGGCCATATCTAACCCCAGCAGGACACCTGGGCCTCTTTGCTGGCTCATTACAGACCCCTCGATATATTTGTTTTGGAAAATTAGACCCGAGCCCCGGGCAGAGCCAGGAACCGTGGGCTAACACCTATGGAAAACTACCCAAATTGCTTGTTCCTTATTCCTTGGCCTATAAAATACTACCAGGCCATATCCAATCCTGGCGGGCCACCTGAGACTCTTGCCTAGCTCGTTAAAGACATCTCGATATAATATTTTGGGAAAGTTGGCCCCGAGCCTCGGACAGCGCCGGGAACCGTGGGCTAACACCCATGAAAAATTGCCAAATCGCCTGTTTCTTGTTCCTTGGCTCATAAAATACTATCAGGCCATATACAACCCCGGCGGGACACCTGGGGCTCAAGCCTGACTATTTACAGACCCCTCCGTATAAGTTTTTGGGAAAGTTGGCCCCGAGCCCTGGGCAACGCTGGAACCGTGGGCTAACACCCACGAAAAACTACCTAAATCGTTTGTTTCTTGTTCCTTGACCCATAAAATAATACCAGGCCATATCCAACTCCAGCGAGCCCTTGGGCCTGTTGCCTAAATTGTTACAAACCCTTCGGTATAATATTTTGGAAAAGCTGGCCTCGAGCCCTGGGCAGCGTCAGGAACCGTGGGCTAACACCCATGAAAAACTGCTCAAATCACCTATTTCTCTTTCGTTGGCCCATAAAATACTACCAGGACATATCCAATCCCGGCGGGACACCTGGGCCTCTTGCCTTGCTCATTACAGATACCTCAGTATAAATTTTTGTGAAATTTGGCCCCAGCCGCGGGCAATGCCAGGAATCGTGGGGTAACACCCATGGAAAACGTTCCAAATAGCCTGTTTCTTGTTCCTTGGCCCATAAAATACTACCATGCCATATCCAACCCCGGCGGGCTACCTGGGCCTCCTTCCTGACATGTTACAGACCCCTCAGTATAACATTTTAGGACAGTTGGCCCCGAGCAGCGCTAGGAATATGGGCTAACACCCACGAAAAATTACTCAAATCGGCAGTTTCTTATTCCTTGTCCCACAAAATACTACCATGCCATATCCAACCCCGGCGGGCCACCTGGGCCTCCTTCCTGGCTTGTTACAGACCTCTCGGTATAATATTTTTGGAAAGTTGGCCCCTAGCTCCGGGTAGCGCCAGGAATCGTGGGCTAACACCCATGAAAAACTTCTTAAATAACCTTTTTTTTGTTCCTTCACCCATAAAATACTACCAGGCCATATTCAACCCCGACGGGCTAGGTGAGACTCTTGAATTACTCAATACATACACCTCGATATAATATTTTAGGAAAGTTGTCCGCCAGCCTCGGGTAGCGCCAGGAACCGTGGGCTAACACCCATGAAAAACTACCCAAATCTCCTGTTTCTTGTTCTTGGCCCATCAAATACTACCAGGACATATACAACCCCGGCGGGCCACCTAGGCCTCTTGCCTTGCTCATTAAAGACCCCTTGGTATAATATTTTGGAAAAGTTATCCCGAGCTCCGGGCAGCGCCAGGAACTATGGGCTAACACCCACTAAAAATTGCCCAAATCACCTGTTTCTCTTTCCTTGGCCATAAAATATTTGCAGGCCATATCCAACCCTGATAGGCCACTTCGGCCTCTTTACTGACTCGTTACAGACCCCTCGGTATAAGCTTTTGAGCAATTTAGCCTCGAGCCTAGGGCAGCGCCAGGAACCGTGGGCTAACACCCCAAAAAAACTGTTCAAATTGTCTATTTCTTGTTCCCTTGCCCATAAAATACCATCAGGCCATATTCAACCTCGGTGGGCCACCTGGAAAACTTTCCTGGCTCGTTACAGACCTCTCGGTATAATTTTTTCAAAAAGTTGGCCCCGAGCACCGGGCAACGCCAGGAAACGTGGGCTAACACCCACAAAAAACTACCCAAATCGTCTATTTCTTGTTCCTTGGTCCATAAAATACTACCAGGCAATATACAACCCTGGTGGACCACCTGGGCGTCTTGCCTGGCTCGTTATAAAACCCTTGGTATAATTTTTTTGGAAAGTTGGCCCCGAGCCCAGGGCAGCGCCAGGAACCATGGGCTAACACCCAAGAAAATTTACCCAAATCGCCTGTTTATTGTTCCTTGTTCCATAAAATACTACAAGACCATATTCAACCCCGGAGGGCCACCTGGGCCTCTTGCTTGGCTTGTTATAGACCCCTTGGTATAATATTTTGGGAAAGTTAGCCCTGAGTAGTGGTAGGAACCGTGGGCTAATTGCCTTTTTCTTGTTCCTTGACCCATAAATTACTACCAGACCATATCCAACCCCGACGGTCCAACTGGGATTCTTTCCTTACTCAATATACATTCCTTGGTATAATTTTTTGGGAAAGTTGACCCCGAGCCCCGGGAAGCGCCAGGAACCGTGGGCGAACACCTACGAAAAACTACCCAAATATAATTGCCTATTTCTGGTTCCTTGGCCAATAAAATACTACTAGACCATATCCAACCCCGGCGGTCCACCTGAGCCTCTTGCCTTGCTCATTATAGACCCCTCAGTATAAACTTTTGTGAAAGTTCGCCCCGAGCCCTGGGTAATGCCAGGAGTCGTGGGCTAACACCCATGAAAAACTACCCAAATAGCCTGCTTCTTTGGCCCATAAAATACTACCAGGTCATATCCAACCCCGGTGGGCTACCTGGGCCTCTTTCCTGGCTTGTTACAGACCCCTCAGTATAATGTTTTGGGAAAGTTAGCCCCAAGCCCTGGGCAGCGCCAGGAACTGTGGGCTAACACCCATGAAAAACTGCCCAAATCGCCTGTTTCTTGTTCCTTGACCCATAAAATACTACCAGGCCATATCCAACCCCGACAGACCACCTGGGCCTATTGCCTGGATCGTTACAGATGCCTCGTTATAATATTTTAGTAAAGTTAACCCTTAGCCTCGGGTAGCGCCAGGAACCAAGGGCTAACACCCACTAAATGTTGCCCAAATCACCTTTTTCTTGTTCGTTGGCCCTTAAAATACTACCAGTATATATCCAACCCCGGCGGGCCAGCCAGACTCTTGCCTTACTCAATACAGATGCCTCGGTATAATCTTTTGGGAAAGTTGGCCCCGAGCCCTGGGCAGCGCCAGGAACCGTGGGCTAACACCCATGAAAAACTGCCTAAATCACCTGTTTCTTATTCCTTGGCCCATAAAATACTACCAGGCCATATCCAACCTCGGCGGTCTACTTGGGCCTCTTGCATTGCTTGTTACAGACCCCTCGATATAATGTTTTGGGAAACTTGTCCCCGAGCCCCGGGCAGCACCATGAACCGTGGGTTAACACCCAGAAAACTGTCCAAATCGCTTGTTTCTCATTCTTTGGCCTATAAAATATTTCCAGGCCATATCAAACCCCGGAGGGCCACCTCGGACATTTTCCTGGCTTGTTACAGACCCTCGGTATAATATTTTAGGAAAGTTGGCCCCAAGCCCCGGGCAGCGCCAGGAACCGTGGGCTAACACCCACGAAAAACTATCCAAATGACCTGTTTCCTGTTCCTTCGCCCATAAAATACTATCAGGCCATATCCAACCTCAGCGGGCCAACTGGACCTCTTGCCTGGCTCGTTACATACCCCTCGGTATAATGTTTTGGGAAAGTTGGCCCGAGCCTCATGCAGTGCCAGGAACCATTGGTAACACCCATGAAAAGCTGCCTAAATCGCCTATTTCTTGTTTCTTGGCTCATAAAATACTACCAGGCCATATCAAACCTCGGCAAACCACCTGGACATCTTGTCTGGCTCGTTACAGAACCCTTGGTATAAAGTTTTAGGAAAGTTGGCCCTGAGCCCCGGGAAGCGCCAGGAACTGTGGGCTAACACCTAGGAAAAACATCCCAAATCACCTGTTTCTTGTTCCTTGGCCCAGAAAATACTACCAGGTCATATCCAACTTCGGCGGGCCACCTAGAACTCTTGTCTGACTTGTTACAGAGCTCTCGGTATAATATATTGGGAAAATTAGCATCGAGCCCTAGGCAGCGCCTGGAACCGTGGGTAAACACCAGAGAAAAACTGCCCAAATTGCCTGTTTCTTGTTCCTTGACCCATAAAATAATACCAACCCATATCAATCCCCAAAGGGCCACATGGGCCTCTTGCCTGGCTCGTTACAGACCCCGCGGTATATTGTTTTGGGAAAGTTGTCCCCGAGCCCCAGCTAGCGCCAGGAACCGTGGGTTAACACCCAATAAAAACATCCCAAATTGTCCGTTACTTGTTCCTTGGCCCATAAAATGCTACCACGCCATATCCAACCTTGGAGGGCCACCTGGGCCTCTTTCCTGGCTCGTTACAGACCCCTCGGGATAAAGTTTTTGGAAAGTTAGCCCCGAGCCCCAAACAACGCCAGGAACCGTGGTCTAACACCCACGAAAAACTGCCCAAATCGCCTATTTCCTCTTCCTTAGCCCATAAAATACTACCAGGCCATATCCAACCCTGGTGGGCCACCTGAGCCTCTTTCCTTGATGTTACAAAACCCTCAGAATAATTTTTTGGGAAAGTTGGTCCCGAGCCCCAGGCAGCACTAGGAACCGTGGGTTAATACCCATGAAAAACTGCCCAAATCTCCTGTTTTTTGTTCCTTGGCAAATTAAATACTAACAGGCCATATCCAACCCCAGCGAGAAAGTTGGACCTTTTGCCTGACTCGTTATAGACCCCTCGGTATAATCTTTTTAGAATGTTGGCCCCGAACCCCGGGCAGCGCCAGGAACCGTGGGCAAATCGCCTATTTCTTGTTCCTTGGCCCAGAAAATACTACCAGGTCATATCCAATCCCAGCGGGCAACTTGGGCCTCTTACCTTGCTCGTTACAGTCCCCTCGGTATAATATTTTTGGAAAGTTGGCCAGAGCCTCGGGTATCGCCAGGAACCGTGGGCTAACACCCACGAAAAACTGCCCAAGTCGTCTGTTTCTTGTTCCTTCGCCCATAAAATACTACCAGATCATAATCAACCCCGGTAGGACACCTGGGCCTCTTTCTTGGATTATTACAGACATCTCAATATAACGTTTTGACAAAGTTAGCCCCGAGCCTCGGGCAGCGCCAGAAACCGTGGGCTAACACCCACAAATAATTGCCCAAATCGCCTGTTTCTTGTTCAGAGGCCCATAAAATGCTACAAGGCCATATCCAACCACGGAGGGACACCTGGGACTTTTGCTTAGATCGTTACAGACCTATTTGTATAATTTTTTGGGAAAGTTGTCCCCGAGTTCCAGGCAACGCCAGGGACCGTGGGCTAACACCCACAAAAAACTATCCAAATTGCCTGTTTCTTGTTCCATGGCCCATAAAATACTATCAGGCCATATCCAACCCCAGCGGACCACCTATACATCTCTCCTGGCTCGTTACAGACCTCTTGGTTTATTTTTTTGGGAATGTTGGCCTCGAGCCCAGGGCAACACTATGAACCGTAGGCTAAAACCCACAAAAAATTACTTAAATCGCATATTTCTTAATCCTTGTCCTATAAAATATTATCAGGCCATATCCAACCCCAGCGGGCTACTATGGCCTCTTGCCTGACTCGTTAAAGACCCCACGGTATAATGTTTTGGGAAAGTTAGCCCCGAGCCCTGGGTAGCGCCAGGAACCGTGGGCTAACACCCATGAATAACTTTCCAATTCGCATGTTTCTTGTTCCTTGGCTTATAAAATACTATCAGGCCATATTCAACCCCGGCGGACCACCTGAGACTCTTTCCTGGCTTGTTACAGACCCCTCGTTAAATTTTTTGGAAAAGTTGTCCCTGAGCCCCAGACAACGCCAGGAACCATGGGATAACACGCACAAAAAACTGCCCAAATTGCCTGTTTCTTGTTCCTTGGCCCATAAAATACTACCAGGCAATATCCAACACCGGTGGGCTACCTGGACCTATTAGCTGGCTTGTTATAGACCGCTCGGTATAAATTTTTGGGAACATTAGACCGGAGCCCCGGGCAACGCTAGGAACCGTGGGCTAACATCCACAAAAAACTGCCCGAATCATCTGTTTCTTGTTCCTTGTCCCATAAAATACTACCAGGTCATATCCAACCCTAGCGGGCCAGCTGGGATTCTTGCCTTACCTAATACAGATTCCTTGGAATAAGGTTTTTTGAAAGTTGACTCTGAGCCCCGTGCAGCACCAGGAACCGTGGGTTAACACCAACGAAAAACTGCCCAAATCGCGTATTTCTTATTTCTTGGCCCATAAAATACTTCGAGGCCATATCCAACCCCGGCGGGCTACTTGGGCCTCTTGCCTAACTCATTGCAAACATCTTGGTATAATTTATTAGGAAAAATTTCACCGAGCCCCGAGTACCGCCAGGAACCGTGGGTTAACACCTACAAAAAGCTGTCCAAATCACCTATTTCTTATTCCTTGGACCATAAAATACTACCAAGCCATATCCAACCCCGCGGGCCACTTGGGGCTCTTGAGTGGCTCATTATAGACCCCTCGATATAAATTTTTGGAATAGTTCGCCCCGATCCCCGGGCAGCGTCAGGAACCGTAGGCTAACACCCACAAAAAAACTGACCAAATTGCCTCTTACCTGGCTCTTTATAGATCCCTCGATATAATTTTTTAGGAAAGTTGGTCCCTAGCCCCGGGCAGCGCTAGGAACCATGGGCTAACACCAATGAAAAACTGCCCTAATCGGTTGTTTCTTGTTTCTTGGCCTATAAATTACTACCAGGCCATATCCTACCCCGGCGGGCTACCTGGGCTTGTTGCGTGGCTTGTTACTGGCCCCAAGGTATAATATTTTGGGAAAGTTGTCCCCGATCCCCGAGCAGTGCCAGGAACCGTGGGCCAACACACCCAAAAAACTACCCAAATCTCCTATTTGTTATTCCTTGGCCCATAAAATACTACCAGACCATATCCAACCCTGGTACTCTTGCCTTTATCGTTACAGACTTCTCGGTATAAATATTTGGGAAAGTTAGTTCTGAGCCCCAGGCAGCTCCTGGAACCGTGGGCTGACACCCACGAAAAACTACACAAATTGCCTGTTTCTTGTTCTTTGGGTCGTAAAATATTACCAGGCCATATACAACCCCGGTCAGCCACCTAGGACTCTTGCCTAGCTTGTTACAGACCCCTCGGTATATTATTTTGAGAAAGTTAGCCCCGGGCCCAGGACAACGCCAGGAACCATTGGCTAACACCCATAAAAAACTGCCCAAATTGCCTATTTTTTTTTCTTGACCCATAAAATACTACCAGGCCATATCTAACCCCGGTGGGCCACCTGGGCCTTTTGCCTTGCTTGTTACAGACCCTTTTGTATATATTTTTGGTAAAGTTGGCCCCGAGCCTAGGGTAACGGCAGGAACCGTGGGCTAACACCCACGAAAAACTGCCTAAATCACCTCTTTCTTGTTCCTTGGCCCATAAAATATTACCAGGCCATTTCCAACCTCGAACGGCAATCTGGGCCTCTTGCCTTGCTCGTTACTGACCCCTCGGTATAAATTTTTAAGAAAGTTGGACTTGAGCCCCAGGCAACGCCATGAACCGTGGTCCAACACCAATGAAAAACTGCCCAAATCGTCTGTTTCTTGTTCCTTGGCCAATAAAATACTACCGAGCCATATCCAACCCCGGCGGGCCACCTGGCCTCTTGACTGACTCATTACAGACCTCTCGGCATAATATTTTGGGAAAGTTGGCCCTGAGCCCCAGGCAACACCAGGAACCATAGGCTAACACCCAAAAAGAATTGCCCAAATCGTTTGTTTCTTGTTCCTTGGGCCATAAAATACTACCAGACCATATCCAACCCCGGAGGGACACCAGAGCCTATTATTTGGCTTGTTACAAACCCCGCGGTATAATGTTTTTTGAATGTTGGCCCCGAGCCTCGGGCAACGCTAGTAACCGTGGGCTAACACCTATGAAAAACTGCCCAAGTCGCCTATTTCTAGTTCCTTGGTCCATAAAATACTACTAGGTCATATACAACCACGGCGGTTCACATGGGCCTCTTGCCTAGCCTGTTACATACCCCTCGGTATAATATTTCTGGGAATTTAACCCTGAGCCTTGGGCAGCGCCATGAACTGTTGGCTAACACTTATAAAAATTTATCCAAATTACCTGTTTCTTGTTCCTTGACCCATAAAATACTACCAAGCCGTATCAAACCACGGAGGGCCACCTGGGCCTCTTGCTTGGCACGTTACAGACTTATTATTATAATTTTTTTGGAATGTTGACACCGAACCCCGGGCAGCACTAGGAACCGTGGGCTAACACCCACAAACAATTGCCCAAATCGCCTATTTCTTGTTTCTTGGCCCATAAAATACTACCAGGCCATTTCCAACCCTGATGGGACACTTAGACCTCTTTCCTGAGTAATTACAGACCCCTCGATATAATATTTAGGGAAACTTGGCCCCAAGCCCCGGGCAGGGCCAGGAACTGTGGGCTAACACCCACAAAAAACTGTCCAAATTACATGTTTCTTGTTCCTTGGCCAATAAAATACTACCAGGCTATATCCAACCCCGGCGAGCTACCTGGGCCTCTTAAACTACCCCTTACAGACCCCTCGGTATAATTTTTTTGGAAAAGTTGGCCCTGAACCCTGGGCAGCGCCAGGAATCATGGGATAACACTCACAACAATTTGCCCAAATCATCTATTTCTTGTTCCTTGGCCCATAAAATATTACCAGACCATATCCAACCCCGGCAGGCTACTTGGGCCTCTTGCCTTGTTCATTACAAACCCCTCTGTATAATATTTTTGGAAAGTTGGCCCCGAGCCCCAGGCAGTGCCAGAAACTATGGGCTAACACCCACGAAAAATTGCCTAAATTGCCTGTTTCTCTTTCCTTAGCCTATAAAATTCTACCAGGCCATATCCAACCCTGGTGGGCCACTTGGGCCTTTTCCATGGCTCGCTATAGACTCCTCGTTATAATTTGTTGGGAATGTACGCCCCGAGCCTTGGGTAGTGCCAGGAATCGAGGGCTAACACCCACAAAAAACTACCAAAATCGCTAGTTTTGTATTCTTTGGTCCATAAAATACTACCAGGCTATATCTAACCTTGGCGGGTGACCTGGGCCTTTTTCCTAGATCGTTACAGAACCCTCGGTATAGAATTTTGGAAAAGTTGGCCCCGAGCACCAGGCAGCACCAGGAACCGTGGGCTAACACCCATGAAAAACTACCCAAATCGCTTGTTTCTTGTTCCTTGACCCATAAAATAATATCACGCCATATCCAAGCCCAACGGGCTAATTTTGCCTCTTGTCTGGATTATTACAGACCCATCAGTATAATCTTTTAGGAAAGTCGGCCCAGCCTGGGGCAGCACAAGGAACCATGGGCTAACACCTACCAAAAACTACTCAAATCGCCTGTTTCTTGTTTCGTGACCCATAAAATGCTACCAGGCCATATCTAACCCCAGCGGACCACCTGTTCCTCTTGCCTAGAGAGTTACAGACCCATGGTATATTTTTTTGGGAAAGTTGACATCGATCCCTTGGCAACGCCAGGAACCGTGGGCTAAAATCCATAAAATAACTACCTAAATCGCCTGCTTCATATTCCTTTGCCCATAAAATATTACCAGGACATATCCAACTCCGACGTACCACCTGGGCCTATTTCCTGACTTGTTACAGACCCCTCAGTATAATTTTTTTTGAAAGATGGCACTGAGCCATGGGCAGCTCCAGGAACCGTGGGTTAACACCCACAAAAAATTACCCAAAATTGCTTGTTTCTTGTTCCTCGGGCTGCCTAGGCCTCTTGCCTGGCTCATTACAGACCCCTCGATATAAATTTATGGAACAATTGGCCCCGAGCCCCGGGCAGCCTTAGGAACCGTGGGCTAACACCCACGAAAAACTGCCCAAATCGTTTGTTTCTTATTCCTTGGCCTATTAAATACTACCAGGTCATATCCAACCCCGACACACCACCTGGGCCTCCTGCCTTGTTCATTACAAATCCCTCAATATAAGATTTTGGGAAAGCTGGCCTCGAGCTGCGGGCAACGCAAGGAATCGTGGGCTAACACCCATGAAAAACTGCCCAAATAGCCTATTTTTTGTTCCTTGGCCCATAAAATACTACTAGGACATATCAAAACCCGACAGGCTACCTGGGCCTCTTTCCTGGATCGTTACGGACCCCTCAGTATAAAGTTTTTGGAAAGTTCGCCCCAAGCCCAGGGCAGCGCCAGAAACTGTGGGCTAACACCAAAGAAAAACTGTCCAAATCACCTGTTTCTTGTTCCTTGGCCCATAATGTACTACCAGGCCATATCAAACCCCGGCAGGCTACCTGGGCCTCTTGCCTAGCTCGTTACAGACCCCTCGATATAATATTTTTTTAAAGTTGGGCCCTAGCCCCGGGTAGCCCTAGGAACCGTGGGCTATCACCCACGAAAAGCTGTCCAAATAAACTTTTTCTATTTTCTTGGCCCATAAAATACTACTAGGCCATATAATACCCCGGCGGGACAGCTGGGACTCTTGCCTTACTCAATACAAATATCTCGGTATAATCTTTTGGGAAAGTTGACCCCGAGACCCAAATAGCGTCAGGAACCGTGGGCTAACACCCATGAAAAACTACCCAAATCACCTATTTCTTGTTCCTTGACCCATAAAATACTATTAGGTCATATCCAACCCCGGTGAGCCACCTGGGACTCTTGCCTTGCTTATTACAGATCCCTTGGTATAATTTTTTGGGAAAGTTATCCCCGAGCCCCGGGCAGCACCAGGAACTGTGAGCTAACACCCACGAAAAACTGCCCAAATCACATGTTTCTCTTTGCTTGGCCCATAAAATATTGTCAGGACTTATCCAACCCCAGCGGGCCACCTTAGTCTCTTGCCTTGCTCGTTATAGACCCCTTGGTATAAGTTTTTGGGAAAGTCGGACCTGAGTCCCGAGCAGCGCCAGCAACCGTGGGCTAAGACCCACAAAAAACTGTCCAAATCGTCTGTTCCTTAACCCATAAAATACCATAAGGCCATATCCAACCTCGACGAGCTACCTAGGCCTCTTGCCTGGCTCGTTACAGACCCCTCGGTATTTTTTGTGAAAGTTGGCCACGAGCCCCGAGGAGCGATAGGAACCGTGGGCTAACACCCATGAAAAACTACCCAAATCGCCTATTTCTTATTTCCTTTACCCATAAAATACTACCAGGTCATATCCAACCCCGGCGGGCCACCTGAAAATCTTGCTTGGCTCGTTACAGAACCCTTGGTATTACTTTATTGGAAAGTTGGCCCCGAGCCCCGGGTAGCGCTAGGAACCGTGAGCTAACACCCAGGAAAAACTGCTCAAATCGCCTGTTTCTTGTTCCTTGGCCCATAAAATACTACCATACCATATCCAACCCTCGAGGGCCACCTGGGCTTCTAGTTTGGATCGTTACAGACCCCTCGGTATAATATTTTGGAAAAGTTTGACCCGAGCCCCGGATAGCGCCAGGAACCATGGGCTAACACCAATGAAAAGCTACCCAAATTATTTTTTTCTTGTTCCTTGACCCATAAAATACTACCAAGCAATATCCAACCCCAACGGGCCAACTGGGACTCTTGCCTTACTCAATACACTCAGTATAATGTTTTGGAAAGTTGGCCCTGAGCGCCGGGCAGCGCCAGGAACCGTGGGCTAACACCGACGAAAAACTACCTAAATTGCCTATTTCTTGTTACTTGGACCATAAAATACTACCAGGATATATTCAACACCGGCGGTCCACCTGGGCCTTTTGCCTTGCTCTTTACAGACCCCTTGGTAGAATGTTTTAGGAAAGTTGACCCAGAGCCCCATGTAGCGCCAAGAATTGTGGGCTAACACCCACAAAAAACTGCCCAAATCAACTATTTCTTGTTCTTGGCCCATAAAATACTACCAAGCCATATCGAACCCCGGCAGGCCACCTGGGCCTGTTACCTTGCTCATTACATACCCCTCAGTATAAGTTTTTTGGAAAATTGGCCCCGAGCCCCAGGCAATGCCAGGAGTCGTGGGCTAACACCTATGAAAAACTGCCCAAATAACTTGTTTCTTGTTCCTTATCCCATAAAATACTACCAGTCCATATTCAACCCCGGAGGGCCACCTGCACCTCTTGCATGGCACGTTATAGACCCCTCAGTATAATTTTGTGGGAATGTTGGTTCCGAGCCTCGAGCAGCGCCAGAAACCGTGGGCCAACAACCACGAAAAATTACCAAAATCGCCTGTTTCTTGTTCCTCTGCCCATAAAATACTACCAGGCCATATCCAACCCCGGCGGGCCACCTAGGCCTTTTGCATGGATCGTTACAGACCCCTCGACAGATTTTTTTAGAAAAGTTGGCCCCGAGCCCCGGGCAGCTCCAGGAACTGTGGGCTAACACCTATGAAAAACTGTTCAAATTGTTTGTTTCTTGTTCCTTGAGGCATATAATACTATCAAGCCATATCTAACTCTGGCGGACCACCTTGACCTCTTGCCTGGCTCGTTATAGACCCCTCGATAAAAAAAATTGGAAAGTTGGCCCCGAGCCCCAGGCAGCACCAGGAACAGTGGGCTAACACCCACGAAAAACTACCCAAATCGCTTGTTTCTTGTTACTTGGCCCATAAAAGACTACCAAACCATGTCCAACTCCGGCGGGCCTCCTGGGCCTCTTGCTTGGATCGTTACATACCCCTCAGTATAATTCCTTGGGAAAGTTATCCCCGAGCCCTGGGCAGCGCCAGGAACTGTAGGTTAATACCCACGAAAAACTGCCCAAATCGCCTTATTCTTGTTCCTTGGCGCATAAAATACTACCAGACCATATCCAATCCTGGCGGGCCACCTGAGCCTCTTGCCTAGATCGTTACACACCCCTCAGTTTAATTTTTTGGGAAAGTTTTCCCCGAGCCCCGAGCAGCTCCAGGAACTGTGGGCTAACACCTACGAAAAACTTCACAAATCACTTGTTTCTTATTCCTTGGCCCATAAAATACTACTAGGCCATACAAAACCCCAGCGGACCACCTGGGATTCTTGCCTGGATCATTACAGACCCCTCGGTATAATATTTTGGGAAAGTTAGCCTCGGACAGCGCTAGGAACCATAGGCTAACATCCACGAAAAACTGCCCAAATTACCTGTTTCTTATTTCTTGACCCATAAAAAACTACCTAGCCATATCAAACCCTGGTGGGACACCTGGGACTCTTGCATGGCTTGTTATAGACACCTCAGTATAATTATTTGGGAAAATTGGCCCCGATCCCTGGTAGCGCCAGAAACCGTGGGAAACCACCCATGAAAAACTGCCCAATTCACCTGTTTCTTGATCCTTGGACCATAAAATACAACTTGGCCATATCCAACACCAGATGCCCACCTGGGCCTCTTTCCTTGCTCAGTATAGACCCCTCAGTATAACGTTTTGGAAAAGTTGGCCCCGAGACCCAGGAACCATGGGCTAATACCTACGAAAAACTATCCATATCACATATTTCTTGTTCCTTGGCCTATAAAATACTACCAGAACATATTCAACCCCCGCGGGACACATGGTCCTCTTTCCTGTCTCATTACAGACCCCTCGGTATATTGTTTTGGGAAAGTTAGCCCTAAGCTTCGGGCAGCGCCAGGAACCGTGGGCTAACACCCACGAAATACTACCAAAATTTCCTATTTCTTGTTCCTTGGCCCATAAAATACTAGCAGGTTATATCGAACCCCGGAGAGCCACCTGGGCCTCTTGCTTGGCTCTTTATAAACCCCTCGGCATAATTTTTTTGGAATGTTGGCCCCAAGCCATGGGCAGTGGCAGGAAACGTGGGCTAACATCCATGAAAAACTTCCTAAATCACCTATTTCTTGTTCCTTGGCACATAAAATACTACCAGGACATATCCAACCCCAGCGGGCCACCTGGGCCTCTTGCCTGGCTCGTTACAGACCCTTAGGTATAATTGTTTTTGAAAGTTGACCCCGATCCCCTTGCAGCGCCAAGAACCGTGGGCTAACAACCACAAAAATTACCCAAATCACCTGTTTCTTGTTCCTTGGCTCATAAAATACTACAAGGTCATACTCAACTCCGGCAGGCTACTTTGGCCTCTTGCTTGGATCATTACAGAACCCTCGGTATAATTTTTTGGGAGAGTTGGCCCTGAGCCCCGGGTAGCACCAGGAACCGTGGGCTAACACCTACGAAAAACTACCCAAATTGTCTGTATATTGTTCCTTGGCCCATAAAATACATACAGGCCATATCCAACCTCGGCGGGCCACTTGGGCCTCATGTCTGACTCGTTACAGACCCATTGGTATAATATTTTGTGAAAGTTGGTGCCGAGCCCACTACAGCACTACGCTCCATTGGCTAACACCCATGAAAGACTGTCCAAATCGCCTCTTTCTTGTTCCTTGGCCCATAAAATACTACCACGCCATATCCATCCTCGGCAGGCCACCTAGGCCTCTTGTCTGGCTCATTAAAGACCCCTCGGTATAATATTTTGAAAAGTAGCCCCGGGCAGCGCCAGGAACCGTGGGCTAACACCCATGAAAAGTTGCTCAAATCCCCTGTTTCTTGTTCCTTGGCCCATAAAATACTAATTGGCCATATCCAACCTAGGCGTGCATCCAGGCCACTTTCCTGGATCGTTACGGACCCCTCGGTATAATTTTTTGGGAAAGTTGGCCCCGAGTCCAGGGTAGCACCAGTAACCGTGGGCTAACACGCACGAAAAACTGCCCAAATTTCTTGTTTCTTGTTCCTTTGCCCATAAAATACTACCAGGACATATCCAACCCCGGTGGGCCGCATGGGTCTCTTTCCTAGCTCGTTACAGACCCCTTGGTATAAATATTTGGGAAAATTGACCCCGAGCCCCGGGAAGTGCCAGGAATCGTGGGCTAACACCCACAAAAAACTGCCTAAATTGTCTATTTCTTATTCCTTGGCCCATAAAATACTACCATGCCATATACAACCCGAGTGGACAATCTTTGCCTCTTGCCTGGCTCGTTACATACCCCTCAATATAACCTTTTGAGAAAGTTGGCCCCGGGCAGCGCCAGGAATAGTGGGGTAACACCCACGAAAAACTGCCCAAATGACTTATTTCTTGTTCCTTGGCCCATAAAATACTACCAGGCCATATCCAACCCCAGTGGGCTACCTGGGCCTTTTGCCTGGCTCATTACAGACCAATCGATATAATATTTTGGGAAAGATGGCCCCGAGCCCCAGGCAGCGCCAGGAACCGTTGTCTAACTCCCACGAAAAACTGTCCAAATTGCTTGTTTCTTATTCCTTGCCCATAAATTACTACCAGGCCAAATCCAACCCCGGTGGGCCAGCTGGGCCTCTTACCATGCTCGTTATAGACCCCTCGGTATAATTTTTTGGGAAAATTGTCCTCGAACCCCAGGCAACGCCAAGAACCGTGGGCTAACATCTACAAAACACTGACCAAATCGCCTATTGTTTGTTCCTTAGCCCATAAAATACTAACATGCCATATAAAACCCCAGCAGGCCACTGGGGCCTCTTGCTTGGTCCATTACAGACCCCTCGGTATAAATTTTTAGGAAAGTTAGCCCCGAACCCCGGTAGCGCTAGGAATCGTGGGTTCACCCACAAAAAACTACCCTAATCGCCTGTTTCTTGTTCCTTGGCACAAAAAATACTAGCAAGACATATCCAACCCCGGCGGGCCACCTGGGCTTATTGCCTTGCTCGTTATAAACACCTCGCAATAATATTTTGGGACAGTTGGCCCCGAGCCCCGGGCAGTGCCAGGAACCATGGGCTAACACCCACGAAAAACTGGCCAAATTGCCTGTTTCTTGTTCCTTTACCCATAAAATACTACCAGGACATATCCAACCTTGGCGGGCCACCTGAGCCTCTTGCCTTACTCGTTTAAGACCCCTCGTTATAATATTATAGGAAAGTTGGCCCTGAGCCTCGGGCAGCTCAGGAACCGTGAGCTAACACCCACAAAAAACTATCCAAATTGCCTGTTTTTTGTTCCTTGGCGCATAAAATACAACCAGGGCATATCCAACCCCAGTGGGCCACCTGGCCTCTTTCCAGGCTTGTTAGAACCCCTAAATATAATTTTTTGGGAAAGTTGGCCGTGAGCCCCGGCAACGCCAGGAACAATTGGCTAACACCCACAAAAAATAGTTGAAATCGCTTGTTTATTATTCCTGAGCCCATAAAATACTATCAGGACATATCCAACCCCGGTGGCCCACCTGGACCTCTTTTCTGGCTCGTTACAGACCCCTCGATAAATGTTTTTAGGAAAGTTGTCCCCGAGACCCGGGCAGCACCAGCACTTGTGGGTTAACACCCACGAACAATTACCCAAATCGTTTGTTTCTTATTCCTTGACCCATAAAATACTACCAGGCCATATCCAACCCCGTCGGGCCACCTTGACCTCTTTCCTGGCTCATTACAGACCCCTCGGTATAATGTTTTAGGAAAGTTGGCCCCGAGCCCCAGGCTGGACCATGAATTGTGGGCTAGCACCCACGAAAAACTTCCTAAATCGCTTGTTTCTTGTTCTTTGGCATATAAAATACTCCCAGGCCATAGCCAACCCCGGCGGACCACCTGGGCCTCTTTCCTATCTCGTTACAAACCCCTTGGTATAAGTTTTTGGGAAAGTTGGCCCCGAGGCCCGGGCAGCGCCAGGAACCGTGGGCTAACACCCATGAAACATTGCCCAAATCGCCTATTTTTTATTCCTTGGCCCATAAAATACTACCAGGCCATATCCAACGCTAGTGGGCCACCAGGGCCTCTTTCCTGGCTCGTTAAAGACCCCTCGATATATTTGTTATGGAAATTCCTGAGCCCCAGGCAGCGCTAGGAATCGTGGGCTAATACCCATGTAAAACTACCCAAATT
>JBCEWC010007139.1:0-21888 GCA_038996855.1 Solanum aculeatissimum | reverse complement strand
CCATGTAGGCTCATGGTTTCGGGAAAGGAGTGGGACCCTTGGGGATAGCCCACTTACTACTCCAATCCTTCTCGGTATAATTCAAGTTCATAGGGACTATATCAAAGACACTCACCCTCACAAAATATATTCATTTATTGTGCCCAATACCATATGTTTGCCCCTATACTCTAGATCATGACTTGTTGACTAGTCGGACTAGGATCACGTTAAGACTTTCTAAGCTTATAATGTAGGCTCAAGGGCTTTGGAGTGATTTTATGAAAACATAGTGACTGAGGCCCTCCTTGATACTACATCATTCCACACTTTTACCCTACCAACCTATCATTTTTACTTTCTTCTTACTTTTTCCCATTTTCAATTGCTTAAGGGTGCTTTTCTTTTTATTTTTAGCACTTTGCCTTATTCATTCACATTGTTTTGAACTTTGAAAACTTTTAACATTTTTCTTGCACCCTTTTTATTCTTTTTCTCCCTTCTCTGTATCACTATGCCTTTTCTTCATTTTTATGACTTCTCCTGATGCCAGCCACCCTTAACTTAGGCTTTTGGCCTAAGATGAGGTACACATTATCTATCCTCCGAACCAGGGCCACTTTTTAGGTAGCCACCCTCAACTTAGGCTTTTAGCCTCAATTGAGGTGCATAGTGTTCAAGAAAAGACCATAGCCAAGTTTGGGATTATCATTCATTAAGGTCTAGGCTTGTTATGCATCTACAAATAATAGAGTCAATTTTATGCTCAAAAATAGGGATCAAGAGATACATAACATATTTGGTTGGTTATATTTAGGCTAAGAGAGCTAAATCAAAACAATGACCTAAGATCTTTTCCCAACCAACTAACCTAGAGTCTAAATCTGAGTAATAGGGAAAGTTTTGAATTAAAGCATAGTAAAGAATCATGCAATTAAGCTCACTCACTCATGACAACTGCTTTACATGTTAACACAAACCAACATACCATGTTTTTTTTTATCACAGATCACACATGCTTATCAGAACAAACACTATTAGACACCTAATCATGGATAGTTACTATCAAACTAGCTAAACAAAAATTTGATGGATATCATTTTTCACACAAAAATTACTATGCCATAGATATCAATACTGAGTGCTACTAATGCTACCTAAAAATCCTAAACGTGAAGGTTCAACATAAACTAAAATACGCAGGGAAAAAGAACACAGGTAAGAAAACCTTTTGGAATAAAAAATTAGGGTAGTTATAGGCCAAAGTTACTTAGATTTCATTAAGGCCTTGTAACCAACCACACCCCATCAAAAAGATTATACATTATATTCAATGCACGTAAACAAAAGATAAAGGAATGGGGTAAAAAACAAACATACCTGGGTGCCTAAACACCTCTCTCAGTCTCAATTTGTCTACCCTCCACAGGCATGGTGGACTCCTCGGTAGTAGGAGCTACTCTGGAGGTACCCTATCCTGTCAGCAACTGGTGTATGTGCTCTTGTCTAGCCTCCTCCTCCTCTATGGATCTGGAAAGGGCGATATGTAGGTCCTCCTTCTCTATCCGCTCCCCACCAAAGTGCTTTTCATCTCCATTCTCTGTGCAGGGCCTCTTCCCAAGAGAAATCTGTATGGGCTCCTCAGGAGCGAACAAATCTACTATGGGTGTTGCAGTGGGCGTGGTAAATGGCACAACTAATGGAGTCATCAATGCTACAGGAATGTCGACCCAGAGTTGCTGAATCTCCATCTGCATAGACAACAAGTCAATGGGAGCCACTGTATGGAGGCTCATCTAGACCTGCTCCTCAAAGACATCTATGTAGGCATCTACCATACAAGCCCCTCTTGAATGGCAGCAACTGTGAAAGCATGCATGCGGCTCTCAACATCTGTAACCACCTGGTAAACCTAGGGCCTCAACTGCTGTAGTAGCTGAGCCAACTGCAACTCGGCATGTGTCAACCTCTGCGCTAGAGCCTCAAAGAATGTTGCTGACACAAATGCAATGTTGGCAGGTGGTGAAGTAGTAGGCACGGACTCTGGAACAGGAGCAGTGGTGATAGTAGGCCCCCTCCCCTCAGTAGTCTTTGTCTGTGGGGGGGCCTCTATAGTCGGTGCAGTAACAGATATAGAAGGCTCAGTCGGAGGCACTGAAGTGAGAAAATTTAGAAGTACAACATATAGCCTCAGTACCCGATGGAGTGCAACTGAGTTCTCCTCAACCTTTATCAGGCTGGCATATAAAGTGCACTACACCTCAACTAGCATATCCATGTGATAAAGTATCTAAACCCCTGCTGTCAAGTAAAGACAATGTATCGAACATGGGAAGGGGATCGTAGTGGACCTCCTCAGGGCCACCTCGTAGATCTGCTCTATAATCAGAGCTGCATAATTTATCGCATAACCAGCCAAGATGTTGGCAACCAGCATGACTCTCTCCGACATTAGGGTATTATTAGCAAGTGTCGGTCGAATCCTAGAGCGAAAAATAGCCCACCAGAACTTGGCAGAGAAACTAAGTGAAGCCTTCACGATAGGATTCAAAAATGTGGCTTCCCAAGAAGGGTCAGGCCTAGCAGCAGCAATGTGGGTAGCCACCCATCTCATCAAATTGGCTCGGTGGTCTGGGTCCCTCATAACTCCCAAGTCTTGTGCTAGCCTCACTTTATGATCATACTCTGTTGAAGAGTTGGGGGATGCGAACTCAGGTCCAAATAACATCCGTTGGATGGTCTCCTTTGAAATATCAACCACCCGGCCTTGCACTCTCACGTCCTCTAAGTTGGGCTGGGCAAAAGGCTTCTTCCCCTTGGTAAGAGTATTGTGAATAGGCATGGCGTAGGAGGCATAGAACTTCCTCACCAATACCGGTGAGTACCTCCCATCCAGCTGTGCCAACCACTAGAGTCTGTGGTGAAGTATGGTGTCCTCCAGCCGCAGGACACTATCAAGTCCTCTGGTGATAACTCTAGACTCCTCTACTATGGAACTAGAGGGTCAACCATGCTCATTCCTCTGCATATCCTCTTGGAATATCATTTGCATTCCATCAACACATCACTTGTTATACTTTGCATCCGATGATGACTCGGGTGCTCGAGGGATGGAGGAAGATGCGGAGTATGACCCTTCCTTTAAACCAGACTTAGACCCTTTCTCAGAGGAGGTCATTTGTATTCTATTACTGGCCCTATCACCTCCCTCTTCAAATTGGGAGGTCGAGCCACAATGGCCTGAGATGAATCATGCCAAGTAGATGCCCGAGTCTGTCGTGGCTCTACATCAGAATTTAGATACACACCGAGCTTCTCTAAAGAGCCACTAGTCTCGGGGGCATGCTCCAAAAACATAAGAATATATCAAAACTGGACTGGGATAATAAGGGTTCATGAAACCCTATTTACGAGTCATAGAGTGCTCTACGAGCCGTAAAGGGTTTTTTGGGACAGTGTTCATCAAATTTTAAACAACTTGAATTTCATCCATGAGACTTAGTCGCGACTCATAGAATGCTCTACGATTCATAGACTTAGTCGCGAAGACTAAGTCATTGATACAAGTCTCAGATCAGGTTGAGTACTGGTAAATTTGATGAGACCTATCCACGAGTCGTGGAACAATCCACGAGTCTTAGCAAGTCTCGTATGACAAAGCCCTAAAATTATTGAACACTAGAATATTTCATGAGGGGAAACCATAGCTCATGGAGTGATCCACAAGCTGTAGAAGACCCTCATGTGAGTGACCATTGTCCAAAATTTATGGGCACTTGGATCTATGAGTTTTCCCCGACCAATTTTTTTAACCAAACTAACAGCACCAAGCAAGAGTTTATGCACAAACATAGGTATTTACAACAAATTCCCACCCTCATTAATTCATTATACCTCATCAAAATGATTTAGCCTATAATTTCAATCATTCAACCATTTATCCAAAAATCAAAGGGTTGGGCTTGAAATTCCTAGTTTTTGATTTCATGAAACCCCGATTATGGGCCATGGAATGTCCTATGGCTTATGGATCCCATGGCTTATGGATCATGGTTTCATAGAGGCCTAGACCTTTTCATTAATACTTGCAATCTATGAGTCCTTATACGACTCATGGAATGGTCTACGATTCGTAAAGGGTTCCATAAACTACATTTGACACTTAGGAAAATTTAGGAACTTACCTAGGGTCCACAAACCCAATCCACAACCTGTAGTTCTACATACAAACCGTGTACTTGGCTTGTGGACTGGAGTGCTCATAAATCTTGCTCACTAGAAGTTTATATGAGTTGATCTATGAGTCGTATAGTGTAGCACGACTCGTAGATGCAGTAGTAGAATCCCGTTTTGTGATTTTTCAGCAAATATTAGCCGACTTGGTCTCATATCTGCAAAACCTAAACAAAATACACTATTACCCTATATAACACTAGTCCATTGTCCAAAATTTACATCTTTAAAAATATAAGAATCTAAACTATTTCAAGTCTAAAGCTAAAAACTAAAATAGAAACTATAATTATTACAAAAATATCTTGGGTTGCCTACCAAGAAGCACCTGATTTATTATCACGGCATGACGTGGGCTATTTGATTGCTTAGACTTCAACAATAGCCCATACCTCCATCTTGAGCTCATCTGGCCTCTTCATCGACCTACATATGTTGAAGGTGACTTCTTCGTCATTTAACCTAAACTTGAGGAGATCGGATTCCATGTCCACTAGGGCTCGCCTAGTGGACAAGAAAGGCCTTCCCAAGATGATTGGGACTTCACAATCTAAGATCACGAAGCCCATAGGGAATATAAATTTATCTACCTTGACGAGGACGTCATGTAGGATTCCCACCGACTTTTTCACAGTTCGGTCAACCATCAATAATCTTATGCTTATAGGTGTAGGGGTTGTCAGGCCAAGATTCTTGAAATCACAAGGGGCATCAAATTAATGTTGGCACCAAGATCACATAATGCCCTTGCGAACTCCATATCCCCTATAGTGCAGGGAATGGTAAATGCTCTGGGATCCTCTCTTTTTTGCACCAAGGACCAGGTAGAGATAGCACTGCAATGTTGGAGATCTTATGAGAGCTCTTGACTCACCGTGCACTTCTTCATCACTTTTGGACACAAACTTGGCAATATCCTTTTTCATTTAATTCCACCAATAAATTTTACTCAAGTCTCTATACATCTTTGTGGAGCTGGGACGAATAGAATAGGAGGAATCGTGAGCTTCTTGCAATATCAACTTTCTCAATCCATCAACATCCAACACACATAGTCTCCCTTAATAATGACATGTTCAAAATAATTTCATTGGCTAGGCTTTTCATAAGAACTGATAGAAGGATCGACTTTAAATAGACATATATCTTATCACAAGATGAACTGGGTAGTCTATGACCAATCAAATTGAAGCTCTTTGAGTTAGCTTTCCAACGCATCCAGTTTCACTTAATTCTGAGTTTGGATCGAGAAGTTATGCTTGTTTTTGTAAAGTCTATCTATGCAGGGTTTGTGTTATGTTCCCTTGTGGTTTTGGCTAAGGCAGACCACCAGGAGACCCCAAATGGGTATGTGACCTCCCATGATCCGTGGTGAGGTACTATAGTGGTGATTTCTTCCCAAAATATTGTTCTAAGTGTGGAATTATCGTCTTGAAACTTTTGTCATTGAAATGGAAGGTTGAAACAACTCGTGTGCCTTGAGATTGTCTGTGTGGCCTTTAGTGGAGTCGACCTTGTCTGGATTTTTGGCCAAGGGCAGCACCATGACCCATGGTGACCTTCCATGGGACCCCTAGCAACTTTTTCATGATCATTTCATTAATAGTTTATTTGTAATTTTAGTCATTTCCAAGAGTCATTTATGACTTCCTAAGCCCTCCTAAACATTTGAATAAACCTATACTTCTATATTCCTATTCAAATTCATTTCATACACTTAGAATATTCAAATTTCTCTCATCTAAAGACTCCTCTCTAGTAAGCCATTGGAGATTGTCTTTGAGCTTAAGAAAGGACCTTCTTTTACAATCAATTTCATCTTTATTCTTCTTGGATATCTAAGGTATGTAGGATTGATTCATGATCTCCTTAAACTGTGAAGACCCAAAAGCTTTCTACACTTTAAATTATGAATTGCAAGCTTCAAGTGATTATGGGTCTTTAAAATTCTTTATGATTTGATTAAATTAAAGTGTGGGTTGTATTCATATGATGATTTTAAATTAATTTAAATACAATTATGATAAATTACATTGATATTATGAAGGTCCAATTATGCATGCCCCTTTTTGCTTTAAATCTATGCATGGGTGATGTCATCTAAGCTTTAATTGTTGATTTGATTTCGGATTTCATATGGATTCTTCCTATTATGAGTTTTAACTTTTGAATTCTAATTGCCCTTTCTCTCTCATCATTATTCATGGCATTTGCATATATGAGCATTGATTTTTAGAAAGTATTTGATGTGGGTTAAGCCCAATTGAGATTATGACTATGATTTTGAACAAGTATGGGTTATGACAAGAATCTGATCACATAAATGTTTATGTTGTGGCTCTTTGAGAAATTATGAGTGTTTACACCAATACGATTACAAATGAATGAGCTACTCTTATGCATGAAGGAATGAAATGAAATATGATTTGGCCTTTAAGGCTAAATGTGCATGGTTATGATTTGAAAAGACTTATCTTCCCTTTTCTAGCATGTATATGTATATTTATTCGTGTAGGATAAAGACTTAGCACCGAATGGGATTGTAGACGGGAGGGCTATCCCCAAGGGCCCTTACTTTTTCTCATAACTATGTGCCAAACATAGGTATATGTTATTCCTCTTTTTAGGGATGGTTATTCCCCTCTTTGAGGGATGGTTATTCTCTTTTTTAGGGATGGTTTATTCCCCTCTTTGAGGTATGGGGGCTACCTTTAGCAAGTGGCTTATCCTTTGCTCCGGTGTATGGTGAACATTAGGGATTTCTTGTAATAGCTTGCATGGTCTTATATGTCGGTTACGGTCTCATCCTTGATATGTTAAGCATTATGGCATTCATGCATCATGAGTTCATGGAATATTGGTATATGATTCCTTCTTATATACTTCTTTCTACATATGTGCCCTTGTCATCTAACATTGAATTACAGGTTTATAAATTCATAGCATTTGCATGTTTGCATACTTAGTACATTCAAACATACTAGTGCATACTTTTTGCCTACATGATCTAACCATGTAGAGACCGGAGACTATCACCTTCCACTATTTCACGGCTAGTTAGATTGACAAGAAGTTGCTTGTGGTGAGTCCTATGATATCCTCATAGTTTGAGTCATACTTACTCACCCCTTAGAATTTCGTGATTAATGTTTATCTATTCGCTTCCAAGCTAATGATGTGCAAATGTATGCTATAGGGCTTTTTTGAGGACCCTCGGGTTCCCATTTGTCATATCACTCCTAGACCTCAATCCCGGGTCGTGATAATATGTAGGGCTTACAAGATTATGAGAAGAGATCGTAAGGTGGCACATGAGTTGGAGTTTCCTATGGAAATGAACGTGATTCACCCAGTATTCTATGTGTCTATCTTGAGGAAATTCATGGGTGATCCAAACTCCATAGTCTCATTGGAGGATATGAGCATTGAGGAGAATTTGGCTTATGAAGATGTTTCAATTGAGATTCTAGACCGACAAGTGAAGAGGCTAAGGGACAAAAAGGTTTCATCTGTTAAAATACTTTGGAGGAATCAACACGTTGAAGGTGCAACATGGGAAGCTAAAACGGATATGATGAGGCATTATCCCTATCTTTTCCACTCTACTCAAGCCTAAGGTATTAAGTTATTCTTGCCTAAAACTTCCAATTCCATAGATTTCAAATTTCTCATGTTACACATGTATATTTATATGTTTATGGACTATTTTGAAACATGTTTTATGTATGAGTTTTGAAACTTTTATGAAAAGATGTTTAGATTGTATTTTTGCATTCATGTTGGGTTGTTAACTTCCTATTTAACTCCTTAGAACCTACGTTTAGTACACTAAGGGATGAATATTTCCAAGGGGGAGATATTGTAAGGACCCACACATTAGAAGGCTAAAAATGCAGAAAATGTGGAACTAGAAAAGTTGTAGAGGCAATGTACTAGCCACGTTTACAGCTCGTGGTTTATTCTACGAGTCATAGACCTGGCTCATGGATTGGAGGGAACAGGAGTGAAAATTTACCTACTGTTAAAGGGACTTATAAGGGCCTTTTATGGTTCGTAAAAGGGTCTATGGGCCATAGAAATAGTTCATAGATTAATGCCTAGAGTTGATGGCGAAAAAGTTTCTGTAGTTAGAATTATGATGAACGGGATGAGTTGTAGTTGTGTTTATGGATCATAGTTGCTATTATGGTTAGGGTCTTGAAGGCTAGAGGAAGGAAATCATGAGGGGTTTTTATGACCTGTAGGTGGTTCTATAAGTCGTAAATGGGTCTTTCAAAAAATAAACTCTAAAGATTAGAAAGGAGGAATAGGACGACCCAAAGTATGAGTCGTGGTTTGATCTACGACCCATAATTAGGGTCATGGATCATGTTCGAATAGTTTTTAATCAAGTGCAATTTTTTCCATTCCACGATTCTTAGACTCAAAACTACGTCATTTTAGGATCTTTTAGCCCCCTTATCAGACCTAAACCCTCCCAAAACCCTCACATTCACTCCACTCTCATTCTCTCAAATTTCTCTAAGGCAAAGAGGCTTTCAAAGAAAGGTTAGGGTTTTGCTTTCAAGGATTTTCCCTCTTCAACATCTCTAAGCCTTTCCTTAAGGTCACTCTAAGGTATGTAAGTTTGATTTGTGGGTAACTTCCACCCACAAAGTTCTCCATTAAAATATTTTTACCTTTTTTTTTAAGTTTTTAAAAATATTGAGTTACATTACCATGCATTTAATGATATTTTTGTGACATATTTACATGTATTTTGATATTAATGATGATATGTGGTGATATACCATGAGATTTCATGATTTCAAGTTGATAGCCATGACTTTCCAACTTAGGGTTTTATCAATGATGCATGGACTACCTAATCCTAGAATTAAAGTTTTATATTTATCCATGTTCATGCATTATTTCATTGAATCATGTGATATTAAGTTAATGCATAGGCCCACAAAGTTATGATGAATTCAATGATGTTGATGATAATGGCACAAAGAAAGTTTTAAAGTTGATAGTCATGTCAAAGTTATAAGCATGTTGAAATTGCCCTTAAAAGATGTTAAGATGGACCCTCAATGTGAAAGACCTATCCGCATGTAGGTGGTTTTCGAGTAACGAGATACTATTATATTATTACTTTTATAAGTCTAAGTTATATTACATGACTATGTATATGCTTTAAAGTACTCGATGGGATTAAATTAGCACCAAATAAGGCATTGAGGTGGGGTGCAGTAAGGAATCCCTAGTAGCAAGCCCTTGAAGGGAAAAGTCCTATTACATTGAAGATGGCTCAAAGTAGGAAAAATTCCTACTCCGATGTGAGGAGAAGGGACCTTGAGTTTAGTGTTGATGATTGGGTGTATTTGAAAGTCTCACCCATGAAGGGTGTAGTTCGGTTTGGCAAGAGGGGAAAGTTGAGCCCAAGCTATGTAGGGCCTTATAGAATCTTGAGGAGAATTGATAGGGTTGCTTATGAGTTGGAGTTGCCTATGGAGATGAGTATGGTTCATCTGGTATTTCATGTCTCCATGTTGAGTAAGTACATAGGTGATCCAAAATCTATTGTGCCTTTGGAGGTTGTTGGTATTGAGGAGAATTTGGCAAACGAAGAAGTTCCAGTTGAGACATTGGATAGCCAAGTGAAGAGATTGAGGAACAAAGATGTAGCATCCGTCAAAGTCCTTTGGAGAAATCAACAAGTTGAAAGTGCTACTTGGGAAGTCGAAGCAGACATGAAGAAGTGATATCATTATATTTTTCACACTAATCAAGCCTAAGGTAATAAGTTAATTCTATCTATGGTGTCAGGTCATGTATTCTAGCCCTTATGTCATTTTTGCATGCATATATACTCATGGCAATATATTTTTATGATATTTGATGAATAAATTTGGAATTTTATGAAAATGATGATTAAGTTGCATTGATGAATTTATGTTGGGCTAAAACGTTGTCTAATCACTCCTCCCAAGCATGATACCATCACATTCAAGGGGGAATGTTCCCAAGGGGGAGATATTGTAACACCTCCCACGCGACTCAAAAATATCCTTATGGTGTATTTCTTGAATATCATAAAATTCATGTATTATTTGGCAAATTTGACATCGTATTCTTTTTCAAGAGGTAAAATTGTGTAGGAAAAGGGTTGCCTTCAATTTTTAGGTCAACCGTATCAAAAAATTATTTTTTAGTTGATTTTGCCTTAACCAGAAAAGTGTGCGACCAATACGCGTCGCGACTTGTTCCCGAATAGTAAAAAAAGGGATAAAACTCATTCCTGGGCCAAAATATAAGAAAAATGATCTTCGCACAAAAATGTACTTTGCAGAACCCAAGGCGCGATGCACCTCTGTTCCCCTATAGTTCAAAATTTTTTGAACTTTGCTAGTTTCAAGTGAGGGCAATTGGGTCATAACCCAACACCTTTATAGATGGGATCCCTAAAACATTCAACATTTTTAGCCCTAATTCACTCTTAAACACTCCTAAAATCCTCCCAAATCCTCCTTAAAATCCCTCAATCAATTCCCAAATTCTCAAGAGGCTTCATTGAAGTTCAAGCACAAGGTGAATCCCTCAAGCCTCTTCAAGTCTCCTTCATCAAATTCTAAAGATTTAAGGTATCTGGGTCTTTCATTCATAGTTTCTTCCACCCATAAATCCCAACTCTCCTTTTTAATGATTTTTCTCGATTTCAAGGCTTGATACTTTATGGGTACTTCCTATTATTCATTATGAACATGATTTGAGTTTGATTTTGTCAAGTATTGATATGATTATGCATGAACACCTATCAAGGGTTTATACTATGAGTTGATTTTGAATATTAAAGCTATGCATGATATGGTATTATGAAGATAATGGATTTTGAGATGTATTTCATGATACCCAAACTAAGGGTAATACTATTATGATGGTAGATTGTTTTCAATATCTTTTAAATAATTTTGTTTTACTTCCTCCATATCCTATACTCTTGAATTGCATGATTTTAAGCTTATATACATATGCCCACCATGTTTTGACTAAAGTTATGTGACAAGCTTCTTATGTTGATGAAAGGCTTATTGCAAGATATGCAAGTTATTAATGTTGTGAATGTTTAAGGGCTAATAAGAATGTTATGAATCCATGAGAATGTTGTGAAAGTTATGAATGATATGAAGTCCTTTGATGCTATTATGTGATGATTTTGGGGAGCTACTCTTATGATGATACTATGAATTATTAAATTATGTATGATATGACTATGTATAAGATTAGGTATTCCATGAGATATTGACTTAGCACCGAGAGGACCTTGGTTGGTTGTCATTGTCCCTTAACTACGTTTCCATCATAGGTTTGTGAATTTCTTGTTGCATGGTTAACCAAAAAGGGTAAGGTCCTCCTAAGGTACATGCATAAATGATGACCGAAAAGGGTAGAATTCTTGTAAAGCATCTTACCACATAAATTAACTAAAAAGGGTTGAGTTCTCATAAGGTTCCTATTTTATAAATTAATCAAAATGGGTAAAGTCCCCATAAGGCATTTGTGAAACTCTCTCTCTGAAATGAGGAAGTGATCGTAAGGTGAGGGATGGCTTACCTTGGCAAAGTAGACCACTCTCTGTCCGGTATGGAGGAAACATCAAGATTTCATGTAGTTGTTCACATGGTCTTATTTGTTAGTTATGGTCATTTCCCACATACGTATGCTATGTTATGAGATTTGATTGTCCTCCATACATGATTTGACTAAGGCATTGATCATTCATGTTATATTGAGCTTATATTCATTGTATATGATTATGTATCTTGATTTTTATGGATTATGTCCCCTTGTTACATTGCATCCCACATACTTAGTACATTCCAAGTACTAACACATATTTTTTGCCAACATGATCTAACCATTTAGGGACCGGAGCTCTTATTCATCCACCTCCTTGTAGCTAATACATTCGTTTGAAGATTTCTATCGGTGAGTCCTCCATTCTAGGGACAACAATCACTTTCTTTCATATTTATTCTAAGACTTATCTACCTTTGGATATTTACTTTTTAAGGTGAGCCCGAGGAATGTCTTGACCCTCATTCCACTCATATTTAGAGGTGTTGTTGGATAATGTGAAGTGCTTGACTCTTATGAGATTTCCTTTAGTTCTTATCCCTTGTATGTATTTGTTGGATGTTGATGGCTTATGATGATCTTCCTAAGTCCTTATTTCCCCATAGCTTGAGTCCTATTAACCCTCCCCTTAGTCTTTTCTTGTGATTGGATGATGGAAATTCCTATTCTCTTTCTATCCATATAGCTTGAGTCCAAAGCTCAAATTTCCCTTAGTTTTGAATTGTGTGATGTTTGATTTATGCTTCCGCAATCAAGGATGTGTTTATGTATACTATGAGGCTTGTTTGGGGACCCTTGAGTTCCCATTTGCTATGTCACACCTAGGTGCTAGGCTTGGGTCATGACAATTATAATGGTTATACTATTGTCGATTATAATAAGGTGGTGGCACCGCTTGACAGAATGGGAGCATATTCTTATTCCAAAAATCCAAATAAGCTAGATACTGATTTGAAGAATAGGGAAACTCCACCTACAAAACTCTCAATTGAATAGCCTATGAATCTTGAGCTTAAAGCATTTCCTTCTCATTTCAAATATGTGCTCCTTGGTAGTGGTAAAACACTACCTGTTATTTGTGTGATTGATTTGTTAGACTACCAAGTGGTGGCATTGGTGAGTGTGCTGACAAAGTTCATCAAGGCAATTGGATGGACAATAGAAAATATTATTGGAATCCCTCTGGAGATTCACTCTCACAAAATTAATTTGGTGAAAGATTGCAAGCCTACTATGGAGAACCAAATATGGCTTAATCCTTCAATGCAAGAAGTTATGAAGATGGGAATAATCAAGTGGTTGGATGCCGAAGTTGTTTATCCCATTTTGGATAGTAGGTAGGTGAGTCCAGTGCAATGTGTACCAAAGAAAAGGGGTGTGACTGTGGTGCAGAATAAAAAAGATCAACTCATTTCTACCAGATTAGTGATAGGGTGGCGAGTTTGCATGGATTATCAGTGCTTGAATTCATGGACAGAGCAAGATCATTTTCTCATGTCATTCATGTATCGAATATCGGATCGACTTGCTGGTAGCGGTTGTTACTATTTCTTGGACAGATATTCTGAGTACAACCAAATTTTTATTGCTCCCGAAGACCAAGAGAAGACCACTTTCATGTGGCATGTCTGCTTCAAGAGTTATGTTGTAAGGTCCCACATATTGGGAGTTGTAGAAGTACTTAAGGAATGAAATCTAAAAAAATTCCAAGTATCAGTGGGTTTTACGGAAGGGCCTATGAGTTGTAAGTGCTCTCACCAGCCATATCTTGGGCTTATGGAATGATGGTCAGACTTGGTGAAAATGTTGATTTCTGAAATTGAGGATACGATTTATCAAACAACCCATAGATTGACTTACGAGCCATAAGTCCTATCGTAAATGGAGGATCAGAGGTAGTTTATGAGGATTCAAAATATTACCAGACAAAACCCCTTTCCTATGACCCGTAGATTGGACCATGACCCGTAATCAAGGTCTCGCGGTCCTGTCCGGGAGAATTTTAAAGAGGAAAATTTTGACTTTTCCTAAATTCCTAAGTCTAAGCTATGCCGTATAGTCCCTTAAATCTTTCCTTTCTAGCCTTATACACTCTCAACACCTTCATTCCAACTCACTCACAAAATACCCTAAGTCTAAACCCCTCCCAAAACACTCCCAAGTCTTTCAAAGCTTCCAAGAGAAGAGGCCAAACTAGGGTTTCAAGTTCTTCACCTCCAAAGTTAGATTTTCCTCCATTAAATCACCAAGGTATGCGAGTTTTGATTTGTGGAGACCTTTTCTCCATAAAGCTCAACTAATCTTCTCCCTCGTTTATTTTCAAGTTATAGATATTTATGGGTGTTTTATGAATTCTTTTATATGATGATATTATGAAGTAATTTATGGTGCTCTACCTTTGTACGCTATATTGTATTGAAAACCCATGTGAAATTTATGGATTTTTATGAGGGTTTAATGATACCCTAGCTAAGTCTTATGATACTTTTGGTGGGTTATTTTGAATAATGCTCGAGTGGTTTTATTTTACTCCATTCAGGTCATTTACTCTTGAATTGTATGATTTTAAACTTATGTACATGTACCCACCATGATTTGATTAAAGATGTATGTCAAGCTTCTATGATGTTGAGGGTCTTATGGCAAGATATGCAAAATATGAATGATATGAATTTTGAAAGGGTTATTATGCATGATATGAGATATGAAAATATTTTAAAAGTTATGAAGCCCTATTTTAATATTATGAAGTTTTGGTTTTGAAGAGCTACTCTATGAAAATATTACGATATTATGATGCTTTTCACATTATGATTATAAGTATGATTTGAGTATTTCTTGGGATTGTGACCAAGCACCGAGAGGACTGTGGTAGATAACCATTGTCCCATAACTATGTTGCCACCATAGCTTTGTTAATTACCTAATGGATCCATTTAGATTGTGTTGCATGATTGACTAAAAAAGATGGTGTTCTTATACGGCATATGTTAATTAAATATCGAAAAGGGTGGTGTTCCCATAATGTTGTTATCATAAGTTAATCGAAAAGGGTGGTGTTCCTGTAAGGTGTTTATGAAGCACTTTCTGAAATAGGGGAGTTCTGATAAGGTGAGTGTTTGGTTTACCTTGGCAAAGTAGACCACTCCTAGTACGGTGTGGAGTGAACATCGGGATTTAAAGTAGTAGTTCTCTTGGTCTTATATGTTTGTTATGGTCCCTTCCCACCTATGCATGACATGTTATGTGATTTGATGATCCTCATGCATATTTTGACCAATGCATTGAGCTTATATCCGTTGATTATGATTATGCATATTGTTTAATTATGGCTTATTTTCTTTGTTGCATTGCACCCCACATACTTAGTACATTCCAAGTACTAACACATACTTTTTTCCTATATGATCTAACCATGTAGGGATTAGGGCTCCTATTCATCCTCCTCCTCCATGTGGCTAGACGACTCGGTTGAAGATCTCTTTTGGTGAGTTCTCCACTTTGGGGATGATAGTCATATACTTTTATGCTTATTTAAGACTTGTCTATGTAAGGATATTTATGTTTTGAGGGTGAGTCCAAGGGATGTCTTAGCCCTTGTTCCATTCGTATTAGAGGTGTTGTTGGATATTTGGTTATGTAGGTTATGAGCTTGACTCTTGTTATATTTATGTAATCATGGAAGACTTCCCTTATTCCCTTCTTATGCTTGTAATATGTTGTTGAAGATGAAAGTTCTAAGTCACTAATTGCCCCTATAGAGTGAGTCATACTTACCTGCCTTTAGACTTTATTTGCTATTTGATCTATGTTAATCCTCTCCTCTATGACATCCCTATAGCTTGAGTCCAAAGCCCTGTTTCTCCCCTAAAATTATATGTTTTTTGTTTAAATTTTGCTTCTGCAACCAAGGATGTTCCATTTATGCTTAAGAGGCTTGTTTGGAGTACCTTCGAGTTCCTCATTCACCGTGTTACGCCTAGGCCCTAGGCTTGGGTCGTGACATGTGTAGTGCACCATTGGTTGTGGTGGGGTCTCGTGGTGAGCACCTCACTATCGAGACACCATACCACAAAACCCTTTATGGGCCATGGTGGGTCCTATGAAGAGGAGGGCCCTACCCAACCGGCATGGCTCCCCAACATAGGTCATGGTGGGCCTCTCGTGAAGGGGTCCGTCCAGGTAACCTTTTTATGTTAAATAAGGGTATTTGTGTCTTTTCCTAAATTTCTAATTTTATTTTTGGATGATATTTGGACCCAATTACACTTAAATTACTACCCTAGCCTATCTAAAGTTTTTCACTCATACTCAAATCCGAAAATCACAAATTCACTTTCCAAAAAACCTCACAAGGCTTTCTTCTTATTCAAGCAAGGAATTCATTGAAGATCAAACAAGTTCAAGCTAAGTTCATCCAAATTTGTCTTAATTCATCATCAAGGTATACAAGTCTTCATCCATGGTTACCCTTCACCAATGGAGCCCAACTTATTCTTTTATTTTCATTATTTTCAAAGCATGTACAACAAGGGTTTTCATGATTTTAGCTTCAAATATTTAAATTATGATGTAGATTAAATTTATATACTTAAATATTCATGATTTGGTACAAATTGCATGGATTACATGACCTGCATGAATTTTCTTAAGTATGTTATTCAAGTTTATAGAAATTATGATTGGGTTCCTTTAATTTTGATTCAAATGATCTTAAACTATATGATTGTGCATGAATCTATCTTAATTTCTTAGTTTTAAGCTTATTGATTGTGGACTTATACTTTTACCTTAACTTTCAACTCAACTTGTGATTATGCAAATATAAGGCTTCAATCAAGTTTATGAATAGGGCATTTAGGATCCTTGAAGGTGATCTAAGATCTCTAGAGGAGACTTAGGATCATTAAAGGTGACCTATGACCCTAATATGCTTATGGATGGTGTAATGATGATAGAAAGCACACCCACTTTATACTAATTATGAAATGAGCTACTCTTATGTATGAAATCATGAATTATGAGATTACGAACAAGCTTATGATTATATGAAAAGTATGATTTCATGCCTTTGATATTTGTTTCATGGGATTGACTTAGCACTGAATGAGGCTTTGAGGTGAGGTGTAACGACCCAACCCACTAGTGATATTATCCACTTTGGGCCTAAGCCCGCACGACTTTAAAATATGTCACTAGTAGGTAAGGCATGTTTACTTATATACCCAACATCTCTCCTGTGTTTTGTCAATATAGGACTTCTCATTTTAAGATGAGTTGTTACATACACCCCTTTATGGAATCAACGTCCTCATTGAAGCTTTCCTCGCCATATGGGATTCGCCTAGACTCAGCACTCGGGTTTGCCCCACCTCATCAGGATTTGCCTAAACTCAGTTGAACTTTGACCCACATCGACAAGATTAACACAAGAATGACTCTGATACCATATGTAATGACCCAACTTGCTAGTGATATTGTCTGCTTTGGGCCTAGGCCCACACAACTTTAAAATGCATCACTAGTAGGTAAGACTTGTTACTTATATACCCAATATCTCTCTTGTGTTTTGCTGATGTGGGACTTCTTATCTAAAGATGAGTTGTTACATTAGGACTTGACTAAGGGTACTTTATATCAACCTCCTAGTCTCATGACTACGTGTCACCGTAGAATTATGATTACCAATATGGTTTTCTAATGGATCCACATAGCGTATGACATCCACATAGTGGGGTAGAGTTCTACCTTGACAAGAAAACTCACTTTTTTCGATGTAGGAGCAACACTGAGATTTCATGTTATAGCTTACAAGGTCATATTTTCGGTTATAGTGACTTTCCGCATATGTATGACTTATTATATTTCATGCATAACTTCATTTATGGCATAGTGGTATATTGATATCTCTGTTCTCACTCTTTCCCTGTTCATTTCCTTGCTTATGTACTCAATTAGTCATTTGTACTATATGGTTACTATTGTATTACAAGTCCACATACTTGTAAATTCAAATATACTAATACATACTTTATAGGTATATTATATCACAATTAGAGATATGTGACTATCCTTCTTCTCGTCCTCATGGCTAGATTTGGTTGCACTACAAACTTATTGGTGAGTCCTCATGCTCTGAGGACAAAACCTATTTCCTTCTAGCTTATGTTATGTTTGAGCTATTTGTGTCACGATCTAAGAAAAGTACTAGGTTAACACGATGAATGAGATCCCCGAGAGAACTCCAAACTAGCCTTCTTAGCATATCATAAGCATTCAAGGATAAGGAGTAATGAAACATAAGTGGAAGCTAAGGCATAATCATAAATTGTAGCATAAGAGTGATAAGAAGTACATAAGCCATAATAGTTGTACATCATGTCCAACAAGCCTCTAAGTTATAGACTGGGTGGGAGCTACGGTATGTTCCTAGCTTACACTCAAATAAAATGAAAGACAATCTCGAACATAACATAAAGTTGGATGATAGTAGGTTTCATCCTCGAAGCATGAGGACTCACCCAATCTCTCTGAAATCAATCCAAGTCTAGCCATAAGGATGAGGAGGAAGATAGTCACATATTCCTACATTATGAGATAATGTAGGCATAGATTATGTGTTAGTATGTTTAAATGTACTAAGTATGTGGGTATGCAATACAGTAGTATACATTATATAGTAATTGCATAATAGTGATACATGAGCAAAAGCACATATACATATAGAACCAAAGTAGAAAAAGGAATCAACATACTAATATGCCATTAGTGTAATGATTCATGATATCATAGTACATCAACGCATGTGAGAATGTCACTGTAACTAACAATAAGACCATGTGAGCTATAAAATGAAATCCTGGTGTTGCCCCTACATCTGGAAAAGGCGAGTCTACTTGCCAAGGTAGAACTCTACATGTCATATCATAAGTTATGTGGATCTACTAGCAACCCATATTGGGGACATGATTAATTGTTCCTGTGGTGACACGTAGTTATGGGACAATAGGATTTACTTCTAACAGATCATACCTCAACTAGCCGGTGAGCCGTAATCCTAAGATCCTCTCGGTGCTAAGCCAATATCGCACGGAATACATAGTATATACATGAAAACATACTTGTCATAAATTATCATAATTCATACTTGTACATCATCATCATAAGCATGATCATAATCTCATAGTTCATAACATCATGTATAAGAGTAGCTCATTTCATGCTATGGTCCTAGGTCATCTCTTAGGATCTTAAATCTCGTAGGGACCCCAAGTCATCTTCAAGGTCCTAAATCCCTACTAGGATCCTAGGTCACCTTTTGGTATCCTAATCTCCCCATAGGGACCCCAGGTCATCTTCAAGGTCCTAAATTCCTTATCAATAATCATACTAGGGTCTTAGGTCGCCTCTTAGGATCCTAAGTCTCCCATTGGAATTCTAGGTCACCTTCGAGATCCTAAATCCCCTATTCATAATCATACTTGAAGCCTTGTACATGCAAAAATATGATCATGAGATGAAGCGCAGAGAAATAGCATGGGTTCATATTCAACAAGTTCAAATTCATGATAATAGAGTAAATACATGCATAATCCTTGAATTGAAGATCATTTGAATCATAATTGAAGTAGTCCATTCATGATTTTCTTATACATCATAGTATACTTGAGAAAATCTATGTAAATCATGCAATTCATGTAAATTGGAAGTAATTCATGCATATTTCAATGTATAAAACATAGTCTATATCATAATAATATCATTTGAAATCATAGTCATGAAAAACTAATTTGATCATACTTGAAATTAATGAAATAGTGAGAAAATAGATAGGGCTCTACGGGTAGAAGGTACCCATGGATGAAAATCCACATACATCGATGGGAATAGAAGGATTGAAGACGAACTTGGCTTGAAATTGAAAGTTCTTCGATGAATTCTTCACTTGAGCTTGAGAGGAGACTTGAGAGTGAATTTTGAGAGGTAAATTGAGTCTAAGTGTTTGAAGTATAATTGGAAGACCTTAGATAGGTTAGGGTAACATTAGAAGGGTAGTTTAGTGTAGAAATTGTCCAAAAAGAAGTTTAGGAATTAGGAAAAAAACCTCAATGTCCCTTACGAAATCATAATTTAAAATTGAATGACACCTAGCATGAAGGTACAACCACGAACTGTGGTGTGCACCACGACCCATGGTGAGGTTCATGGTGTGTGCTTTTGAAAATCACTTTTGAGCCTTGGTTCCATTTTTCAATGCACGGGACCTTACAATTTGAGACTGTCTTTTTATTTTCTTATTGAGGGTGAGATAGGGACATTTCTTAGCCGCCGCCTAGTGTAGTACTTAGAGGTATTGTTGGACATGATGTATAGGTTAGTATCCTATCTCTATGTTATGGTATAACCCCCTAGTATTTCATTCTCAGCTTTCACTTATGTTTATTATTCATTACGTATGAAGGCTTATATAAATGCTAAGAGGCCTATTTGAGTTTTCCCCCAGAATGCTTATTCATCGTGTCACACTTAGGGCCTAGATTGGGTCATGATACTTATGCTCAACAATGAATTCTACATTATTTAAAATTTTGAATGTTAACAAAACTATGCTGATAAAAAATAGATAATACGAAAAATTATATGAAATTTGAAGAAGTAAGTGTTGAGAATGAAAAGAAAATGAATTATAAATAATAAATAATAAAGAATTATTTTTAGAAAATATGAGAATAATAAAAACTTTAAAATAATAAATCAAAACAAAAATTAAAAGTAGAAATAAAAGAATTTTTTTAAATTTAATTACATGATATTACATCCAATTTCCTACCCTTCCTTAAAAATTGAGGAGTGTAATTGGTGTATTTAATTCCTTTCTTGTTAAATAATTACTTAACCTATCAAACAGATACAAAAAATATAATTACATGTAATTATATCAAATCATAATTACATTGTGGTTTTCCAATACAAACTCGTAGGTTGTGTTGGAAAGCCACCTCATAATTGAAATTCGTGTAATTACTAGGGTAGTAATTTACACACCCTGTAATTATACACCCTGTTAAATATACTGTCCTGTTTGTTTGTCATAGTGTAATTATAATGTAATGTAATTACAAGCATGTTGTTTGGTTGCACGAGTGTAATTACAAATATTAAATTTTAAAAATAAAAGTTAATTATTTAAAATTTATATTAGACAAATATAGATATTTATAAATAATATTAAATTAAATATTTAAGAAATATATTGTCTTTTAAAAATATATTAATTAGTAAATATATATTCTTAACTAATATTATAAAAAATCAATTTATATTTTTTAAATTAGTATATTTTAATTAAATTAATTATAAAAACTAAAAATATAAGTTTTATCATGCTAGTGAAAAACAAAATAAAACATAGAATAAATTAACTTTTTTTTTAAAAAAATAATGTAAAAATTGTATGAAATCACATGACAAAGATTGAGAACAAAAAAAATGAAAAATAAATATCATAAAATAAAATATAATTTAAAAAAATTAAAATAATAAAAATAAAAAGAATTTAAAATAATCAAAATACAAATAAAAATATATAATTTTTTTTTTTTAATTTTTAAAAGTAACATGTAATTACGTAATATAATTAGCTGTAATTCACCGTCTTCTCTTCTGAATTAAAAAGTGTAACCACCAGGTCAATTAATGTAATTATATCCAATTCCATCAAATTCAATTACTGGGTGTTCCAAAACAGGCTCTAAAAAGAATATCTAAGACGACAAACCCAAAAGAGAGGGTTTTTAGGGTTTAAGGATTCTTCGCTTTTCCAGACTCACGTTTAGACTTTGGGAAAGAAATCACGTGGGCAGTCAAAAATGCCCTCAATTTAGAAAAGAGTCAAAAATGCCCTTGTACTATTAGAAAGGAGCAAAAATACCCTCAATTTATACTTTGGACCATTTATGCCCTTGCACTATCAGAAATAGGTCAAAAATGCCCTGATACTAACGGAAAAGGGTCAAAAATGCCCTTGATTTATACTTTGGTCCAAAAATGCCCTTG